>JAHKOV010000051.1:0-273611 GCA_019055205.1 Fusarium cerealis | reverse complement strand
CCCCCCCCGCCCCGCCCCCCCTCCCCTTTCCCTCTCCCCCCTTTTCCTTGTCTTAATTGCTACCCGACAGCATCGCCTAGGATGGACTCCTCGTCACTCACCGCGACAAGTTGCAGTAACTCCTGCTCTATGTTCCCTAAAGTCCTAATATGGATTTCCTATCGATGGCCTACCTGGAAAAATTCCGATTCTTTCAGATAACCCGCAACCGGGAGTCTTACGCTCTATGGATCCTCCACGAAGCGAATGAACATTTCATTGCTGAGAAACTCTCTGCTTGCCCCGACGAAGGGGATTTTCTGGGTGTTGTATCGTCAGTATTCCCATGCTGTAGCTCTGCTTCCAATTCCATCAACGTTAATGGAGAGCAAGCATTCCAGCAAGGGCGTTTAAAGTCTCGGTGAGTAGATAGGTAACCTCTTATTACGCTGACCTAATTTATTAAAGGTCTATCAGCGCTGTGGAAAGCTCTGAGTCTACAGTATGTTGTCCAAGTGAGCATTCGCCGTTTTCCACAATATGGCTGCACCCAGAAAACCGTGATGCCTTGACACAACAATGCACTCAACCGGTCGCTACCACAGAATCCCGACCAACAGACGGAGCGTCTGAATTGCCCTTGGTGAATGCCAGGTCAAGACCCCAGAAACAAAAGAAGAGAATGCCAGAATATGTAACAAGTCAGGGAGGTCGGGAAAAAAGGCGGAGACCAACGACAACGAAAGTTGCATCTCTTCTTCTCACACAACTTAGCACTCCGGTGGAACAAGTTTTGTCCGATCAAGACGCCTTGCCATATGATGCCGATATAACCAACAAGCTGAAAAGATCCCAACAACTTGTTTTCTCGGAGCCTGCGAAGGTCGACCAAATCGTTGAAGAATTGCAGCTGTGGTTACAGAAAGTCCAGCGACGATCGAAACTGTACCTGGCTGCCTTACAGCATCTCCTCAATTGTGTCGACCTCTACAACTGGGTCAATCGCTGTGACAGAAACACAGAGCGGCTCAATAACAAACAGCGTTGGTCTGCGTTGCAAATTGCACGTTATCGAAACTTGCTTGCAAACGAGCTCTGTCAAACCAAGGATGGAACGACCGACTGCCTGGGTTTAGCTATACTGGCGCCTATGACTGGTAAGTAATTCCTACAAGTATCTGGGCCTAGTCGCTGATCAATTGAAGCTAAGGATATCAAGTTCGGGAATATTGACAAGGCAACGGAGAAGGATAAGCTTGAGATTATTCAAAAGTTCGCCGCTCTCGCTCGACCACAATTGGAGGCAGGACTAAAGGGCACAAAGTTCATAGAAGTGCCAAATCCTGTGAGCTTTGTCTCCTGGTTTCTTGAAAAACCGTATGCTGTAGTTACTTACCACTTACGATTCCTCGCTAATGAGAACAGGGTTGAAGAACTGGGTAACATTCGTGCAGCACTCTGCCTCACTACAATGTCTCTTCAAGGCTGTTATCCTAGCCCTGCGGTTTGGCACAAGATTGAAATGCCTTCCATACCAGAAATGTTAGATGATGGCGAAGTGTACCCCGATGAGGATGCACAAGGTTTGAACTGGTTGATCAAGGCAGCTGGCCAGTGTGAGGAGATCACGACGGATAGTTACGAAATGACAGTGACAGCGACGGAGCCCGCTCAGTTTGACAATACTGCATGGGCTTTTTCTGATCTTCTAGATGACGGCGCGTTAACTCTTGGTTTTGGATAAATATTGTATTTAGTCATGATAGTTTGCCGATCAGGTATCCGCCCTCGCAACCTAGGTTTCGTTCCAACCTCCTTTGCCCTCTCCGACATTGTTTGCGGCATGCACTGCTGAAACCAAGAAGAGTCCCTTTCCCTCTCCTGTTGTGTCTACGTTTGGAACCAAAAGTCTTTCCAGCCTATCCAGAACGAGCACATCACCAACTTCCAGGTGATATCTCGAACAGGCCGGGTGACCGTCACCAATTGGCGATGCGACACTGACAGGGACGTGTCCGGGTTGAGCATTGTAGGGATTTGGCACAACAATCGAAAACGAAACTTCGTTGCTGGCGACTGAAATTTCACCGCGTTGTAGTAGGATAATCTGCGGCCCAAGCTTGGTCGATTTTTCTAAAAGGATTCCTTTCTTTTTCGCCCATTGAAATATGGCATCTCGCTATGAATAAGATCAGAACAAAAATCCAGGATTTTGTGTTAGATATACCTTCTGGCTATAGAAATGCTTGAAAAGCATTATCGCTGACTCTGGCAGAAGTGTTATAGGAAGGCGAAATGCACCGGGCATTTCAGGCGCAGCAATCATATCTTCGAAGTTAAATTTTACCTGCATGGCATAGCGCTGCAGTTCTTCATCAGCGTCGCCTTCCCGTCCAAGCAGGAGCATCCTTGGCTTCAAGAGAATGTTGACTGCAGAATGCTCTGAGCCTAGAGTGACTTGTGAGAATCGTGAGGGGATGAAAAAGCAAACAAACTCCAATTTATATACGTTATCGTGAAGCCCAGTTATTATTAAGTGCCGTTCTGAAGTGTGATGTTTTTCGGGTTGTGGTTTGCTTAGAGCTAACAGAATTACCACGTCATAGTTTGAATTAGTCAAGTCACGTGAGAAGGCCAAAATCGTAAGATCTCTTAGTAGGACCAAAAATAAGGCACGAGCCACTTCTCACAATGGCCCCTTTACTAGCTCCTGTAGCCGGTTTCACAGAATCTTACAACATACCTAAGGAACAATCAATTGAAGCAATACAGAAAGTTATACAAAAAACAAATACTATTTTTAATTGGTAAACCTGGTAGTATTTCACCTAGTCTTTAGAAAATATCCAGAGGCTTGTCAGACCTGTTCCGTTATCGCTTGCGCCTTCGTGTCTATGTTAATGTCTATGAGAAAGCTACAAGGTTGACCAGACTTTCTTGGAGTTCGTACCTTTTTGTGATTACGGAAATCCGATTTTCTTCTCTGATGGTTCTAGAATTTTGCCGAATTTTCCTGGTGAAGAAGTGTTCTCGCCATTTGTTGGAGGAGCCGGTGCAGGTGCAGGTGCAGGCGTAGGCGTAGGACGGGTGGCAGGATCAGTACTATGACCAGACCCAGCTTTCTTTTCACCATCATCAGGCATGGCGACTAGTAAGAAATATGTCGAGCGAATATGGTAGACAGCTGCAATAGAAGCGTGCTTTATGTATTCACGACTGCAGTTGTAGAAAAGATACTGGAGAACGGTTGTAGAATTGAGGATTTCGTCTGGGTTTTGGATCTATTCTTATATCTGCTTTACATGTGTGACAGAAAAGAGATCTCATAGGATACGCACTCAACATGGTTAACTACCTTCACATTATCGTTGTAATAGATGAAAGATTTGCATCTCGATTCAAGCATACTGTTGACCCCGGCTCCGTGAACACGTCAAAAGCCAATTCTTGTCTCTAGCTCCTCAAGAAAGCCACAGCCTGGTCTCATGCACGTTGGTCGGCCGCGACCTTGTCCGCATTAAATTGGCATTTAGCGACTATAGCCTAGAGATTTCTTCAAGCTGAGACACCACACTTCATCTCCTCTTAACCTATCAAGGCGGCCATGCTTGGGCGACTGCCGGTCAAAGAACTCAGACAGCTCTGCTTGCAAAGTGATGAAGATTATGAAATCCTAGCAGCAGCTACAATTCGATAGTCACAAGTTGAGTTTAGTGACAGATTATTCAATTCTGGAGAATCGAGCTAAAACCATTTCAGATGTAGTAGGCCTCCCTTCATGCAGCTAGGCTTTGTGCAGCAGGTAAGTCTATGTAGACACAGCTTTGACATTTTGGCCAGGCACTTGACATGCACCAATCAAACAAACAGACGGATGCAAATCATTAAATGGTTCATTCTTAAGTCTATCAAGGCTTGTCGTTGACTTGACCAATAGTAATCGCTATGTTAGTCTTCTCTACTATAGGAACTCTGACGTGACAACCAGACCCAGCCCCTGCTGTGACCGCGGGAAGAGCAGGGGTATAACGAGTCCCACTTTATCTGAGCCACGGGCAGAGGGAGGCTCAGCCCCGGGCACTGCTGTATGACCGCGGGAAAGGCTAGGGTGCTACAAGCTCCACTTTGTTTGAACCGCGGGCAGAGCTCCGGGCACTGCTGCATGACCGTGGGAGAGGCTTGGGCTCCACTATCTTTGGACCGCGGTCAAGAGGTGCGGGCTTCTTGCACGTGTTACGTATCTTACCATGGTCACAGTCACACTTCATTTTAGTCATTTTGCCGCACAGCCACGCTCCGCCCTGATTGCCTGCATGATGTGTCAGGTCGGGCTGCAATGACATATCGTGGCTTACCACTTGACATAGGTGTTGAGACCTAGCTTGGCTAATTCAATCAAGAACGCTAGGATTACAACTCTTTTTTGGGCAAACGGCCTTCAACACGGTCATCATTTGGCACCCTCGCAACCGAAGAAAATCAAGCAACTTCTTCCTCTGCGCAAGATGGTTAGTCCCCAAATCTAGCTTGCCGACATTCCGGTACTAATTTTACCAGGATCCCAAGGATCCCAGTGCTGATCTGGTAGAATCTATGTGGAATTCCGCAACTCAGGTCAAGCCAAAAGTATACAGTGAAGCGACCCTGCTGTGGAAAAACAGCACAGCTTATTTCAAGGGACCGGAGGGGGAAGACTGGACTACAATGAAGAGCACTGGGCAATGGGAAATACCGAAAAATTGGTGGGCCTATCTGACAGGAGGGGAAATTCGGAAGTTGTGAATAGCAAGACCGGAACTGTATTCAAGATAGCCAGAGTTTGGTTATTATATCATTTAGAGTAAACTCGTTCATCGCGAGACTGATCTTGGCCGGACTATCGGCCGAACCATGAATTTCCATGCTTAGACATTTTGACAGCGCGATACCTTGCATAACTTCGTCCAAATATTTCCGACTACTGCGTACTCCTGTACTAACCAAGTTTCCCAACAAATCATCCCAAAGACTGGCTTTAGTCTTGGTGAGTTTCACTGAGCCGATGATCCCCACACTTGCTCCGCCAGGGAGGTTAAAAGCCCTCTGCTGTTCCATTTCAACGATCTGTATACCATACAGCTTCATTGCGAGCGGCACCACCGCCGAGGCCTCCACATTCAGCCAGAGCCGGCATTCAGCTGGGTCGGGCGGAAATGATGCGAAGATCGAAGCGGTATAACCGCTGCGAACAATTATATCGCCAAGCTCCTGTTCAAACACTAGCGGTATTGTACTGGCGTTTGGGTACGAGTAGTTGCATTGCGGGTCGACGATGAATATGGGTTGGCTTGCGTGGTCGTGTACATGAAGCCCTGCGGTGGGCCGGGGAGTGTTGCGGACTCGGTTCACATTGTCTGTCTGTGTGGTATCCGAGGTCACGTCCGTTATCTCGTCAGGACCATCCAGCGAAGGGGCGCGCGGTCGTTTTTGGGCGTTCGATGGAGGGGATGGCAAAGACATGCTTGAAGTGGCGCATGGGAAGTCGAAAATACCAGCGCGCTCCAGTAGAGCTACGCGAGATTAGAAAATCGATGTAAACCAACAAGCTAAGTGTACTCACCGCGACGACGACCCTTGCGCTTGGAAGACCAGAGCGTGTGCTCGATACGTTGGACTAGGGATGGTGCCACTGACACCTTTGACACATTGTCGACAATATTGGAGAGGTCATCGGGTGAGACCCTGCGCAAGGTTTCGTCCAAATGTTCAATATTGTCCGCTAAAGAGTATGCCAGCCAGGGCCAAAATCCCCGACGTCTGAAAGCGAGTGAGATGGAATCCGATGCATCGAGTTCCTTTAATGCGTCGTCAAACCCATTTGGTGCTTTAGATAGATAACTCTCTGGTTGTTCTGTTTTGAGGTAATCTGATAGCACCTGGGTGATCGCCTCTACCCCGCCCGGGTCGGAAGAATTCAAGCCAGGCCCACCTTGGCCGGGAGCCTGACAAGTCATTCCACCAAGAATCTGGGCCATTGCGGACGAGAATTGTAGAGAAAAGACGACCAACGCAAAAGTGAAGACCGTGTCATTCCACTTAGCCCTCGAGCTGACCGCGGGCTAAATGCGGGCTGACCGCGGGCTGACCGCAGGCTAGGCTGTTCGATAAGTTTTATGGTGCAAAAGGGAAGACGCGCGGCCTTTGAGATCTGCAGATTACTTTATGGATGCTGATAGGCTAGAAATGTACTCTGTCCTACCTCCTGGCAGGGTTGGCTGAAAGTGACGTATGCCACTTTGGTTTGATCTACTTTACCGCGGTCCGCTCGCGGGATCTTTCTCCTCGCAAGGTACGGAGGACCCTAGCATTTCATAGAATTCCACCACATTCTTACAATATTGACGTAGGACTTCACCTACAGTACCAATACGAACTATGCATGGCGTATTCGTGACCTCGCCTGCTTGCATACTCGGTTGACATAAACGAGTGTGGGTTGTACTGCAAGGTTGACTACCGTAGGGTCTCGTGAGATTAAACCCGCCCTGTGGGTCCAAACTACCAGAATACATTATAGCCATTGGCTATCTTGGGCTTAACACGGATAGTGAGTAGATTAGAGTTCAATCTTGAGTCCAGTAGGAGCTGCAGTAGGCTTGCATAAAGTACCCACAGCAGGGTAGGTTGAATCTTATGAGTTCCCATGGTACTGAACTAGCTGTCTGTATCACTTTATTGCTAATTATCTTTTATTTACTTGCATTTACACCGTGCTTGCTAAATTGCCTGCAAGTTTGTACTCGGAAGACTTAGCACAAACTAGCGTATTGACCAGGATTTCTGACATACATGCTTGGGCTATATCATGCGGAGGTGTGGTCAGAAAGAGGGGTGGCCTACCCTATCCCCGCGTTTGAGTCGCATTATCATTCTCAGCCACTGCCGTCCACCTTTGGGGTTGGCCCTGAATGCACATTGATCATGTCAGTAGGGCAGATTCACGCAACCAATTTATGACGGCAATTTACAGAGACCTGCTGGACCAGCAACAAAAGGTACAAAAGCTGGCTCTTCTCACTCCAAAAAGCCTGATCATTTCCTTGCCACCCATCACAAACGTTTTATTGTATACCCATCTTTAGAATCTACCCCCAAGCAACAAAAAAGCAACATGGCCGACAACCCCAATGAAGCAGGAGATCGAGCTTCGAAGGAATCTATTCCTCTCGTAGCCGAGGCTGAAACCATCACGATCTACAAACCTCCCAAGCCCGATGATAAGCGCCAACTTATCTCATCGGGAGAGGCCGCCAGGAGAGTCCGTGGCAAGGGCAAGATCAACGACAATGGGGATGACAAGAAATAGCAGATGTAAGTTCAAATTACAAGACCAAAAGACATAGACAGTAACAAGAAAGACATATTTAACTAGCCGATAAAGACCCATCCTCTTCATTCTTTAAATAGGTGCTGGGGTTGAACAAAGACCTGAGCTCTATTTGGTATCTTTCTTCATCGGCAACTTTCCTTTTAATATGCTCCCTGGCATCTTTCTGCCAGAAGAAGGACATTTGTTTCAGGTCCTGTACCAATCCTTTGGCTGATGAAAATATGGGGAGGATATGATCCTCAAAGATGAACAACCAGCCGTTTAGAGACCTTATGCAGGCCCAATACCACACTCCCTTTGAGTCCCATGTCTCTCTCATTATTTGTGTGATTTGAATATCATGTTCCATTTGCACATTTTTCAATTCCTGATCCATACTTGCCAGAAACTCCTTTCGCGTATCATTGAAACGTTCATACTGGTCGTCGATGATTGTATCAATACTGCAATTCGTAAGCCAGGAGGGAACAGAAATCATCTCCACCGGCAGCGCGCAGATCCATTCAAGATCAATCATGCAAGTAACATTCCACTCCTTGTCCACGAGGATATTGCTTCGATGGAAATCGGTCGGTTGCAAAAGGTAAGGGCCGCTCCGTCGCTCTGGTAAGATAAAGAAATGCGTAACTACACGAAGTAATGACCGAAGGGTCATACGCTCTTGAGCATCATCCTCGTCTCGCACAGCATGTAGGTCGTGTAACAGATGGCTGTCATGCAGTGTCAGCATATCAGATGCAAAGCTTTCTGTACTTTGGTAGATTCGGTCTTGTGGGATCGTTCTCGGTGTTCCTTGTTGCTCGAAAATAGCCATGGTACAAGTGAGAGGTCGATTTGAGAGTGCGATAGTGCAGTCTGATGTGTTGAATCTGAAAGATCCGATGTAGGGCTGTGGTATACGCGCGAGCGAGAGCATGATTCGAGCCATGCCTGCGAACAAATTTTTGCGTCGTGCTGTGTCTGATAAGTGATCATCAGACCAGGTGAGCGATAGCATTTCCCCCGTCTCAGGACCGATATGCTCCAAAAGCATATATGCGGTGCTGACAGCCGGGGCAGATGATTCATGGATATAGTCGGAGAGAATTGGATAGCGTAGAGACCGATATATCCATTTCCAGGCCTTGCGCCAGAGGGTGGTGTAGATTGATGTCTGTTGGACGCGTATAAACTGTGTTAAAACGAGATATAAGTATCAGAATAAATGTCACAGATAACAACGAGCTGGAAATACTTACATAGCTACTATCTGTGAAGCCAAATGCAAATAGATCTGGAATACGAATATCGGGGCAATGTTCCTGCATCCAGATATATGTTGCCACTTCACAACTGACCTTCTCGTCGATCATTCTGGGAAACTGCTGTTCGACGTGAGGAATGGGGCAACGAAAAATAAACTTCTTGGTCAAGTCATCCGCGTTGATATCAACCAGAACGCAAATATTGAAGTTGCCCCGAATCCATGTCTCGTGTGGAAGGACTGTGCAGGTATCATCTGGACGTAAGCGAAGATGATGTCTGACTAAGGCTGCAATTGCTTGTCTTTCATGCCAGAGTTTGAATTTGAATCTCTCTGCTGTATCTTGATGCTTGCATCGAAGAACAAGATTGTCTTCTGTGTCGGGGATCTGTTGCGCCATTGCACCTAAGTTAAGGACAGGAATAGTGTCATACGTTTCGAGGTTAAAAAGGCAGAAAAAAGGGGGTCGAGGGATGGCTGGGCGAACTTATCACGTGACCAGCAGCTGACTCAGACTATATGCACTAGCCATCTTGGTCGCTACTTATCCTGATATTTAAAAACCAAAATCGGATAATGTGCTAGATGAGCGAGCGGATTGAAAATTCCTGACCTTGACTATTTACTATGCGATTAATTAGTCCTTGATAACCTAATATGTCACAGCTATGAAACAAAGCTAGGACAGTCCTTGCTCCAGGCTCTCCAAAGTAATCCAAAGTCAAGTCTCCGATGCACCGCAACTTCATATAATGTTGGCTTTAGTGCCCTCTATCGAAAGAATAGCACTTCACCACAATGAAATTTTGACCCAAACTTACAGTGAGCATCTGATCTAAAAGAAAGTTCACTTATCTAATTTGTCCTTAACCTAGATTCATGAAGATTTCCCTAGCGACTGCGTTTCGTTGGAAGAAATGGGAAACTCTCCAAAGACCGCAAGCTGAATCCTAATTCTTAGATGGAGAGTACTAGGGCGAGGGGGGGGACTTTTGCCAGTCCTCACTGTAATCAGTCTATTATGGAGTTTATGCAATACCACACTCATGACTATGTAACTTCGGCAAAATGATCATCTATGCTTCTAAATGGTGATTATCTGTGCTGGTTTACCTGGTTTTATTGGTGTAGTTCTGATCCAGGGAGGCTGCAAAGTTCGTTGGTGGTCGGCTGGTCCCTGACCCCTGAGAACGGTAACATGGATGGAGCGGAGGCACACAACATGTTGGTTCTCTTGTTATTTATAGCACCACGTTTGGTGTAGTGGGACATTGCGTCGCTGCAGACTTTGGTTCTAAGCATAAATAGGGCCCAGGCTCCCTTCACTACTATCTCTATGCAGACTCTGTACCTCGTCTACCCCCAGGCCTTCACGTAAACATGAATCATCTTTCTCATTTCCAGGTCAACGAGACCTATATTGTATCGATGCTTTCTTTATTCTGCGTCTGTCTTCTCATCGCTATAAAATACAATCACTCCTGGTCGCAAGAGAGGCACCTGGTATGCTTGATATGTAGCTGGGTTTTGTTACAACTGGCAGCCCTGGTTCTCTTTGCTCTCGCCCACAGCGAGTGTGCTACGCTGCCAGAGTTTGTTGAAAAGTCTCTATATACCGTCTTGGCCGCAATATCTATGTGGGGAGTCGCTATAATCCAGGTACGTTAAAATATTTCGTAAACCTATTGCCATCCTGACATGATAATCAGATTGTTGGGATTATCTTTCCATTTTCAGTTGCAAAAGGAAAAGAACACTGGCTGAAATGGATCGGAATACTTCAGTGCGTTGAAGTAATGTTGGTTGTAATCTTGGCAATGATTCCGCAAGTGTCGATACCTATCGAACTTACCTACATCGCGCCACTTACTTCCCAAGCTGCAGCCATCGGAGTCGTGCTCCTATCATCTAGTGGCATGCAAAGGGGGAGGCCTGCCAAGAATACAGCTGATCACTTACTGTTCCTCAGCTTGTTCATCATGGTAATATCGGCGTTGGTGGCTGGACTGTCGCTTTCAGGATACTACGAGAAGTTGATTTTACCACAATGGCTCCTTCATATGACAGTCTCGACTATAAACTATCGGCTTCCAGAGAAGGAACAGCAGGACGACCGACGTTGGTATAGGTTGTAATATATTCAAACCTCAAATATTATTGCCACAGAGCAGAGGGGTATGAGATGGGCATCAAGATAGCAAATAAAAGTAGTAATTCAACTACACCAACATTTGTCCCACGCCCCCGTATTTACTCAAGCATGACGGCCTTTGGAGTTGTAGAATCGAATATCATAACACGAGTAAACCACCGAGTGCATCCATTATTGGGGTATGATAGCGCTTCGTATGCATCTAACTTGCCCGGTTTCACTATAAGTTTCAATGGATCTTATTAACTCCGGAAGAAATGTAATACACAATGTATAATTTAACAGTGGTAGACTGCATAATAAGGCCTGAGCAGTAAACAGATATACACTTTCAGCATCAGTAATACAGAGAATTCCTATGGATTATCAAGGTAGATCAGTACGCATTGCAGGCATCTTTGTTACCCGATGTGTTACTAGCAAACTCCGGGTAGTCTACGAGATAATACTGGCACCTTCATGCATGTTCCTGCAAAGTGTTCAACAACTAACCTTGTACAAACAGCTTTATAGTAATTATTGCAATAACATATTTAAGAGTCACAAATATACCTATAGACCGGACCTTTTTTTTAGCATTTAGGTTTAAAAACTGCGTTTATCATTATGCTTTTGTGTATACCTCAGGACTTACGGCTTAAAAAGCTCAAAAATAGCACGCTCCTACTTACCGTAGCAAGAACATTAGGTTATATTCTTTAATGAAGCAGGCAAGTGTGAAGAGGCAGCGGAGATAAAGTTTAGCTGTAGTACTGTGCGAGCACACTTAGTCTATACTACACAACGACTGTTAAGAGAGTTAAACACGTGATATCTGTCTAGACTGCAGTGTAGCTTTAGAAGGCAAGGGAAACAATGTTAACGAGTGCATTGATCTATGTTCTAATTATCGGCTTTAAACCGTGCCCTTAGAAGAATAAGAGCACATTGAATACTCATCCGAACACTTCTTTGTCTTATCTTGCGCAAGTTTCATCGTCTCCCAACTAATATCATCCGCCAGAAGATTTTAAGACTGAGTGTGAAAATTTTCCAAAACTCCTGCAGCTTCCAACATCTCGCTAGTCAGCTGCGTGGCATGTGTTGCCGGTCCTGTTAGGTAAGGGCTCCAAGAGCTAGCAGATGTACCTCGTACTGCACATGAAAGGGGCTCTGAGACCTTACGGCGTTTGCGGCCTTGGTTCGAAGCATGCAAATCATCGTCTTCCAACTCGGAGTCCTCAACATATAGAAGTGAAGACGAGCTCCTTCTACGATGTTGGCATTCTAGCCTGCCCAGACTCTCCATGTTCTTTGGACCCTTGATGCCTGCGTCACTGTACTTAAGCTGGACGAGCCCATGCACATGCAAGGATCTGAGGCGGAAAGGACGAAGTGATGGTGACATTGGTGAAATTTGGGCGTCAGAACCGGACCTAACCTCTGTGGCCTCGCACTCGAGATGTAAGGGCACGCTCTTTGCATAGCCCAAGGCTTGTCCTTGGCATGATTCATCTGTCGAGCAAACTGCTGTGATGGAAATGCCTGCGGATATTTCGTTTCCATTGAGTGATGCCGGGTCTACCTCAATGGGACTAGCAGCTGGGGGAGACTGTGCGCCAATTGAGAGGGGATCACAATGGTCCTGGGAGCTATGACAAACAGCAGCCTTCAAGTCAGCCGCATCGTGATCGTCTATAGTGAGATCTTTAGGTCGGTTGTCAGCGTCTGTAATTCAAGAGAAGCCCCAGAGCCTCGGAAACTTGCCCAAATAATCCGGAGTGATGGTTCGTGTGGCACAAGGTTTTGTTCTGCCGATTTGACTCGCATAGTCTCTAGTATCATCGCCAGACCCATCATCAGAGGAAATGTAAATTGCTGTGTCTCTAGATGTCCCATAAGCCAAAAGCCCCTCGCGGTACAGGGCTTCGGGGTCTGGTTGATAGGTTGACGAAAGAAAGCCTCGTAGCTGCTTGCGTTGCTTGAAGTCAATGCTTGATGAGGACATGTTGCCGTTGCAGTGCGGAAGGAGAATGGGAGCTGTTGGGTTCGGCGTTCGTGGTATGTCTATAGACCGAAGTTGACCAACTTATACTCTCCCAGCTGGTCCAGGCGGCCAACCAGTTACAGAAGCTTAGCCGGGTACCCGTTTTAGGCCTCCCAGTGCTTTCCAAGACAACGACGCGTCAGATAGGGGAGGCAGATACGTAACCGCTCTTCCTTTGAACCAATCAGTCCACTGCCGGGTCACAGCGTGGATGTCGCACTGGACAGGTGATCCCTCTTTCCACCTCTTCCCGCAGCTTGACAAGGATCTGTGCCACTCGTTTGCGGACCAGAATTCTCTGAATATACCAAATAAGGCGGGCCTTCATGGTTGTTGATCTTTTCCTACACGAAGCATTGTCTCTACTTTGTCACATCATATCGGACACGGAGGTTCCCTAAGCACTAGCTCTTCCGTCTGTCCGTGTTAGGTCTCGAAACTGCAGCTACAGTCATCAAGAGGCCTCAAGAGCACAGCTATCATTCCATTATACCACTTGGACTTTTATTCTTGTAGTTGAGTACTATGGAACTTCTAGCTCGGTCTACCGTTGTTATTGTGCCGCTTACTTAGACAATAAGAGTCAACATAGCAGGTACATTGAGATACGAATGTAGGTCTTAACCGTAACGAGTAATGATTCAACATTCTAGTACCAGGCTGGCACCGAAGAGTAAACGGCGACTATCAGGCTACATAAGTTAGTGTATATTGAGACCAATTCATTCTGGTTCGCTTTCCTCTCGCCTGCCTAGTGAGGTTTGCAAAAACTATGCTCTTGTGAAGTACCTACGGCTGCCTTAGCTATCGGATAGAGATCAGCTCCCTCATTAACCCTCCACGATGAGAGGCGCCATCTTCCATAGCCACGCTACAACCACCCAATCCCTTCCCGAACCCGGAGTCGTAGTGACTGCAAGCTTACGATGGAATTTTGATAGAGTAACTGCGTCTCCTGGTCTAAACGCCGAGTAGGTCTGCGGTCGTATTGTGGGTGGGCTAGGACCCTTGTCTCTTTCACTTCTACAACCGACTGACCTGGTCAGGGTTCGATGGTGCCTATGATTTTAGGCATGAAATACTTTGAAAGACTATGAATGAACCTTCATGGAAAGTATATAAACCCCAGGAATTCCCATGGCCATTCACCCCTATCTCTCTTCGCTTTCATCCCATCCTTCAGCATACTCATTTCACTTCACGACGATATTACCCAACGAACAAACACCAGTTTTGAGATACCACTGGAACGTACATCTCTGAGTGTCCAGACTTCTTGACGTGACTTTCAATGCAAGCAACAAGCTGTGTGGATTGTCCCTCGATGCCAATGGCTAGTTACACGGATTGCCCCCCAACACCACGAGCTACCTACACAGAATTTTTACCTTATCAATCAACGCCAAAGACGACCTGGGGGAACAAATCATCTCCTCCTCTAACTCCTGAGGCCAATTGCACAGATCGTGCCCCAACACCCACGCCAGACTGCATTTGGGAGGAGACATATGATCTTCTCGCATCAGAAACCGAGAAAGAAGGGTTACCAAAGCCCACAAGTTGCGACTCTATCCTCGACGGACCAGCGGAGCGCCAACCGAATGATGATTGCGACAACCTCGGGTGTAATGATGATCATGACAACCAAACCCATAGCCAAGTTGAGGTTCATGATGGAGAGAACCAAAAATACGATGAAGGAAATGACGAGATTATCTTTGTAGGTAGTCGGCCAAAGCAATCTGACGATCCGGACTCTCCTATGGTGTCATCAAAGACTTCTAAGGTCGCGAAATGGTCATCCACATGCCGCGAGTCTCCCCAGACTGCCACATGCCTTCCACCAGCTGAGCCAGGCGCTGTTACTCTGGATGGCCAAGTAACCCTATCGAGGCTTAAGCGTATCATGAGCCGCTCAACGCAAGGGAAAGCTTGTACGTGGGAAAGCATTTTGCAAGAGTTGGGTGTACCTGGATTTGCCAAAGTCCATTGGACAACCACACAGGATTGTATTTCACCAAGCAAACCTTCAACAGCCCATGAGAATGTCTCGACACGTGCGAGGAAGCGCAAGCGTGGCGCAACGTCCACGGCCGTCGACACGATGATGTACAAGAAGATAAAGACCCGTTTGACGCGAGAAGTAGCGACCTTCAAGGCGTTTGCTGTTAGCCAGCCAACTGGTTTTAAGGCTAAAAGCATGCCCAAAGACTGGGAATATAAATGGAACAAGAAGCTGAAGTGCTGGTCCAATAGGTCCGAGTCTTTGGATCAACCGGATTGGTGTGGAGAAGAACTCTTCTTAATGCTGGAGGATCTGAAAGTCGAAGTCCGTCCAAACGTTAATTGGCTTCCAGTTTCAATGCAGTGGCAGGAGACAGGTGAAGATGGGCGCGGGGTTTTTGAGGGGCTTGACAGGGTTGAGGACTGGAGGTTTCAAGTCTCGTACGACGATATGTTTGAAATGCTTTGTCACGGGGTAACAGGACATGGGGTTGTAATATATGCAGCTTGACTGACATCTATGGCCCGCTCTGGAATTTGAATCTTTCTGTTAGTTAATTGATCAATTCTTCCTGTTGTCCTACTGATTACCTTTTGCTCTTACAACTCCTCCTCTGCAGGAAAGTCGGCCTCTGAGATAGCATGACTTCGCGGAACAATGCATACCACCTGATATTGGGACATTTCGTGTTCTGCAATTGCTCGACCTTCCTGGTGATAGAAGTCGATTTCCCCAAGCTGACTCTTGACATCGCCGATCACGCGAGAAATTGACCCTCGGCGACAAAATCTGGCCCTCCATCCAGTTCCATCGTGTTGCAAAATTTGCATTTCAGCGTCCTGGCCAAACGGGACAATCATATCCAGTACCGATGGGGAGAACCCGACACTTCCTTCACTAAGTTGTTGAGGTGTGTCTGTACCTCTTCGTTGCAGTTGCTTTTGGACCATGGGCGATTGTTCAGGTCTTGTTTGTGGCTGAACTGCCAACTGCTGTTGGTTCAGTAGGCTCTGGACTGCCCATTGCCGTCGTGACCTTTGACTAGCTCTTTGGCCTCTCATTCTACCTGTTCTTTGGTTCCTGGCTGGCTGCCTTTTTTTTAATTGGCTCCTATTTCCTGCAGAAGGCTTTCTCTGGGCTTTCTGGCGCGAAGACTGCCTCACATAGGACTGTATACTTTCGTTATTGACTCCCGTCATGGTCTCGTCATGCGTCTCAAGATCGGCAGATGCCTCCGAGGAGTCGAGCGAATCACATCTTGCGGAAGGCGAGAATGAGTCTATAGGTTGAAGCATGAATTCATCTCCATCCTGGTCCTCGTCAAGTCTCCAAAACGCATGAAAAACGGATTTGCGGACAAACAGAGATGTTACGTCCTTGCTATTCGACGTGGGGCGAGAAAACTGAGCCAGATCAAACGACCATCGGTCACGATTATAAGCCCCGGAGTATTGACGTCCACAACGACGTGTGATCGGCTCCCCGGTCCCGATGGTTGTAAACGTCGATTGGCTGTCTTCAAATACTCGAGCGCTCGCCTTGTCAAACTCATAGACTATGCGGTTCAAAATGTCTTGCAGTTCCGACTGGTTGTATTCGTACAATGAAGATGGCCTTGCATCATGCAAAGCTTTTAAAGCGACCTGCTCATCTGGGTTTTCGGACGCGAGACGTTTGATTTCATCGGACTCAAAACCAAGACGACGCGCCTCTTTTGCCAACCGGTGCCAGTTCTCAGGGTGACGGAAACACACCTCAGGCGACTCTTCGCCGTCTTCCAACAGAGGCCACTCACCAGTCAGCTCAACCAAGTCGCGCATGATATATATATATAAGCGCTTCAATCTTACGAAGAACTGATCGTTGGGTCCTATCGGAGCCTTTTGTGCAAACGCCTCATATGCCAGGGCTTGCACAGTAAATGGCATCTTTATTTTCCCGCAAAGAAGCCGTTTCATCGTGTCAGTACATAGGCGAAGATATTTGAAATCCTTCTGCAATGTATAGATCGAAGGCAACAGGTACTTTATGTCCTTGATTCTGTGAAGAAGTTGAGATCTCTCCGCTGTGTTCGATAACCTCTTGAAAGCGACGCCGCTTTCAATGAGACCAGCGAGATAGCAATAATCCACTTGTGAGACGCCAGGGACCCGTAGCTGGAATTCTTTTACGTCTTCTATGTCAACATAGTGCAACGCCTCTTTGGAACCCATGAGCTTAAGCCATAATTCCATTGTGAACTCCATGTAGCGTATAACCTCCTAAAGCCCATGAGAAAAATAGTCCCGCATTTGGAAGATATAACTTGCCTCGTCACATTTGCCGCCGATAATCTTGTGCCAAGTGCCAATCTCAAACCCATCTCGCATACCGGGAATGTTTTGGATGAGTTGAAAGAGTGGAGGCGCGATTGTTGGATGTTTGAGCAGGCTTTTTAAAATGCAGCCAAGGCTTTTAGTAAGTCGAGCCCACCACCTTTTCTCTTCTGATGGACTTTTGTTGCGGTGGTGAAGTATTCTTTCACAAATATGTCCATGAGAAAAGGCTCCTTCATTGACGTAGCTTTCTGAGATGATTTCAAAAGTCTTTGGGCTCAGATCTTGAGGTACAGTCAATAGCGATCCATTAGCACTTCAGCGAACGGATCTTACCTGCGTAAAGTTCGACAGTCCACCATGTACCAAGACTTGGTGTGTCTAGGACAGCAGCGGCACGGCTTCTGCCGTTGGCACATCGTATGTATTGGAAGCGGGGAAGATAAAGCATTCGAGGACTTTCCGAGTCTTGAAGATCATCCAAAGTTAGTTGCGACAGCTGTAAAGCTTCTGACAAGATACTCTGGTTGATGGTGCCCAGTATAAAATTGGCGGGCTCGCTTCGATTGCAGCCCTCGGTCCTGAAAACTCTTTTGAGTCGTGAGACCTTCGCGGGACTGATGTTGTAATCGCAAGGCATAAACTCTGGCGCGAACACGAGATCGTCAATTGGAACCTTAGCGATCCCTCTAAATCTCGCATTCTTCTCCTCAATGACATCGCCAGTGAGTAGGGCCAAGCGGTCATTCTGGGCTTGAAGATTGAACATCGTATTATAGCGCGGAAAGTCTAACTATGGTGGCCTAGTGCTTGTTGCCATCAACTTAGATGACGGCTTCAGTGGGGAGTACTGGTAGATAAAGCCTGGACCTGACTTTCCAGCAAGATTGGTCGCCGAGTGGTGAGGACCAGAAAGCGGGTGCTGGTTTTGATACCCCTGTTAGCTAGACTTGACAGGGTGTTGAAACCAGAACCGCCCTCAACCCCCACTACTGATAGCCAACATCCTTTTATCAACGAACATCTTAAGAGGGCAATTTTAGACGCAAACCCGCTCTTTGCGCGTGGAATGGAGGTTGAATTTCATATCTTGACTGTTGGAACGCAGAAGCAATGTCGAAGCTGGACCGTCATACAGTTTTGATTGACGATGAAGTTGCAGCAGCTTTAAGACCATTCAAAAACCATCAGACATCAGAAAAGCAACCTTTGCCAAAACCAGCAAATCAAAAAGATGAAGGCAAATTCAGAAGCCGTCCAGGTTCTCGCATCCCGATCCGGCGAATTAGCATGGACAATACCTCATCGGTTCTGGTTCCAGTGTTAGCCGGGTCACCATGGAAACATTATACGAAAAGATATCTGGTAAAGCATTGGTGCTTATTTGCAATAGCAACGAACAAACATAGAACTCAACAGCTCCATATGGTTCGTTCCGCACCGGCTTTGAACGAAGAAAATCTTCAGATCATCCGCCAACTTCGCCACCCCAATATTCTTGAGAGCATTGAGATTTACTCGGAAGAAGACAGCAATCACTATATTGTTTCCGTGATGATGGAAACTTCTTTATTGCATGTCTGCAGAGCCCCAGAATATCCATCAGAGGTTCAGCTCAGCTCTATATTATTTCAAGCAAGTAGGCATGTGTAAATAACTTATGCAAATTACTGATCTTGTAAACAGGTATTATCAGGGGCTGAATATCTTATAGCGCAGGATCTTGTACCTGAGTCACTGAACTGTGCTGGTGTTCTTATTAATCTTGCTGGCGATGTCAAGATTGCCAATGTTGAAGAATTCAAGAAGGGAGGGAGTACGAAAGTCTTCCTAGGCTCTTTATGTAGGCTCTCAATGATGCTGATGGATAAGGAAAGAGGTCCAAAGGCCAAAATTGGTCTGTCGCATCTTGATCGATGGTCGCCTGAAGCTGTCAATATGCTGAGTTTGTTAGACTCAGAACCGGGTATGAAAGAATTAGCAAAGCATAGTTTCTGGCAGAAAGGGAAGAAGGAAGATCTGAAAGTACTGTCATATTTTACTTTGATAACAGCATATCATAGTAGATCTTGAATTGGACCGCGGAAGTTTATATCGAATCTCCAATGTGATAGAGGTGCGTAGACTGGTATGCTTCAATAGATAAATCCGGTCGTATTCATTCTAGTAATATGTACTAGTACGATATGAATAGTGGCGATGTACTTGTCTAGATAGATTGGTAAGTCAAGATGGTTGGAATGGTCGAAATGGTATACTAGTCATGAACAACCAGTAAACAGATCTCTGCATTCTAGTAACAGGGTATAGCGATACGAGTTGACCAGTCAGGTGATAGGGTGCAGACCAGTATATTAGATTTACTGGTTTATCATCATTTGCTGACTGGTATCAAGAGGCGACTATTCTGGAACGACTGGTATGAGAATTGACTACTCTATGTCGATCTGTATAGTGATTGGGTTGGTAGGATTCAGCAGGGGTACTGTTATTGTTATCCTGGTAGAACAGACATCCTAGTACGGAAAAGACTCTATACTAGTATACCGTGTTACCAGTCTTACTAGGTCAGTATCACACACTAAAAAGGACTTTCACACGGTTAGAATACATGCAGGTTGAATTGCCATTTTGCGGCAATCCCATGCTCTTTACAAACATCTCTAAACCAAGAAGCTCGGCCAATTCGTGAGCCGTTCTTACCATACATATTAGGGGAGGGGATTTCGTAACCGTTGGCCTGCTTCTCAACTACCTTTAATCAAATTCTTAACTGTTTTTCTTGCGTTACCGAGGCCGATCGATGCATGTATTGACCTTAACAAACAAGCAGTGTCTTCATACTCTCAAGTGAAGTCCTAATCAACCCTTCTTCCCTTCCTCCCATGACCCTTCTTCCTCGGTTTATGTTCCTCAATCAATTCTGGATGCAGCTCCTTCTCTGCAACCCACCAATCCTCACTTTTTGGTCGACCCTCCCAATGCAGCCGATACTCTACCTTGCCGTTCCTCGATCGAGTGCGTAAAACCTCTACACTATCCTTGAATCCCTGGTAGCTGTCCTCAAATTGCCTAATAAGTTCATCATCCAAGATGTTTTCTCTTGGCTCCCAACTGTAGCTTCCATCAAGCCACCGTATAAAGAACAAACTCTTTCCCCATCTTCCAAGCAAAGAGTCAACCAAATATGCTTCTTGGTCTGATAGGTCTTGCGGATGATGCGGTTGTGTCTCATCAGTGCTTTGCTCCACGATCATAACCTCCGTTGGCTCAGTGTCTGTTGATGTTGAGGAAACATGCTCCCAAGAAGTAGCAATATCGTCTCCCGAAATCAGTTGAGGATCAACAGGCAATGACGTTTCATCCACTCCCAATACCGAAAAGCCCTCGTCTACCTGTTCGAGTGATGCCGTGGGGTGGAGATTGGATCTAGCTACCCCACAATGATCATCTGTGTAAAGAGACGGACCACAGGAGGAGCCAAAGGATGCGTATATATCTACTATGCCAACCCGATCCAACGCTGAGAAAGCGACTCTTGACGAAGGATCAGGCATTTCCCCAGTTGAACATTTCCCTTGGTTTTCTAAACGGTCTGAGACACAAGGATCTTCTGGATTAGGGGTCTTGGCCTCGGCATTAAGTGATAAAGGCTTTGATCCAGTCCACTGCTTGATTTCCATGCGCGTTGACTTTCGCGGGCTCTCCGATGTGAAGTGACTTTCTTCCACGTCAGCCTTGCGCTTGGTACGTGTTGTAGCCTTTCCAAAAATACTATGGATATCACCCTGGTGATACCAAAAGTCTGTCTCAGATTGAAACTCCATAGGACACCTTGGATGGGGACAAGAGATGGCGTTTGAGTGTCGTTGGTTAAATAGATACGCCGAAAGGCATTGAGCAGTATGACGCTTCCAAGCATCTTGGTCAGACCATTGTCGCATTCTCTCTGTTACCGAGAGGTCTGTTCTGCCTAGATGCACAGGGCAGTATCCAGCACATGCCACGGCATGGCGGTAGGTGACGGGGTTGCAGCGAATCGGGATCGCCAGCTTCGCAATATGGTCTTCGCAGTGAGCCATCCAAGACGGTTCGCCTCTCAGCCATTCGCTGCATAAGAAGCAGAACCTGGCGGACCCCTCTCCCTTACAATGCCATTTCTCTAAGCACCGATAAACATGCCACCATCGATCCTTTTTCTGTACCCTAATACGTATTAGCAACTACTAGTCATGGTGTTGTGATGGGCAGCTCTCTTACTTGGATAGATCTATACTACAGGTTGTGACGGGGCAGCGGCCATTGACCGGACGTAGCTCTTCTTGGTAAGCTACAGGATATGGGTCCGATCGCAAGGAAATAAGGTCCTTCAGCGCAGTAATCCATTCAGGACTTCGAGGGTGGGCTACCGTAGGTAAAGTCTGTGCGAGGCGTACCCGTGCTTCTGGAAGCATGTGGCTGATACGACTGAAATGGTTCTGACGCCAATCGTATTGCTCATGGTCTTGTTGACTGGTATCATATATGACCTTTTGATGTGTCTGAAAGTCTTTTAGTTTCCTGGTTTCAAGAAACAACCGTTGTTTGTAAACGTCCTTTCTCCTCATTTCGAGTTGTGTTTGTTCTTCTGGTGTCTTCGAATTCTTGAGCTCTGAATTAATATCACTGATCTCCCTGGTCAAGAAAAGGTATTCCGGGCTATTCTGCAGCTCCTCTGTTTCCCTGGTAGGGAGCGAAAACCGAAGACCAGGGTTTCTTCTGACTGATGCTGATCGGAAGTCTTCCGCCAAGTCGGTCCGGAGTTTCATGCCTAAATAGCTTCCCGCTCCGTCTACAGTAGAAACACTGCCGAGGTATTTATTCACAAGTACACCGGGGTTACTCTGTGAAGCAAACCGTAGCACTTGGCCGAGCGAGTAGCCGTTATCTAAAAGTATGTTGGCCATCAAGGAACCATTAAGCTGTAGGAACGAGGGGCTTACCATTTACTTTGATCAGAGCCTCGCGGCGTACTGCATGTAGTCCGAGTTGTGCGGTGAAACCAGCGCGATTTCCCCAATCTGAGAACTGTGTGACCCATGATTTTGGGTTTTTCGATTTTGGTTTGCATCCTGTGGACGACCATTCCGGAAATACTGGCTTTTCTTGTGCATCCTCTGCCCATTCAAGGATACGAAAGTTCCCATTTTTTGGGGGCTCAAGGGCTAAAACTTCCTCGACTGTATTAAAATCGGCGAACGCGCGGGACGAAATCAAGTTGGCCAACCAATACAACATAGGTTGCGCAAAAAGAGGTGGCGGCATACCGTCAGGTCCCTCTATCCGTTCCGCGAATGAATGCTCAGGCCTAGAATACTATCAGTCTTGAAGGTAATCACCGATTTTGGCCAACTTACTGGTTGACATCTGTCCCTTTACAGATCTCCCTTGTGAATTTCAAACGAAACTCTGGGCGCCCGTTCTTCCATGATAAGATACATTCTAGGTCCTAAAACGAATCAGAACCAGTGCCTCTTCATTATTCAACCTTCTTACCTTATATTTTGCCTGGCAAAGCTCCTGGCATCTCGCGGAGGTAAAGCAGTGTGTATTCAACAAGTTCGCGTTATCAATGCGGCTTCCTTCATGATTGTAATCGTGAAAGTCGTTTGTCCACAGCCGCTTTTGCATATGAACATAGTTCTCGATGGTAATAAAAGCCTTTTTCCTTTGGCCTCTCTTCCCAGTCAAAAGGCCTACTTTCTTGGCTAATTCACCATCGATATACTTAACCCCGTTAGCATGGTTGAAGTTTCTCAGGCGCTTTCACGACCACTTACAGGAGCCATGGATCTCTTGAGGTCAAGGGATATGAATGTATGGTTTTCACGCTCCCATGCATTACAGAACCTTCGCATTGCACCACGGACACTTCCGGCCGTAGGCAACTTTGTTTCTCCCGCTTGAGGCAGTCGGCCTAGCTTAGATAGTGCAAGGAACTCAGCAAAGTGCTTCAGGGTTTGCATATCCAGCGGCGTCGATCCTTCAAACCTTTTCTCATACCTGAAGGAAAGTCAGTGGGCCCTCAATGATATCAGAGTAGACTTACGCTTTCCATAACTCGAGTTCACGATTATACCTTTCTTTACTGCTTTCCCCCAAGTTACGTCTTACTGGGTGCGGATCAAGTTGGGAGCAGTCGCGGGGAAGACCATTTAAGATTGCTCTTTCCACGAGGTCGTTTGGATCCTGGGCCTTCCGCCCACGTCGTTTTACCAAAGACATGAGAAACAGTAGAAGGGATATTATCTTAAGAAAGTATGGATAGATTGGTATTGAATTATTTGTTGCTCACTGTTAATATGAGAACTTGCAGGTAATGGCATTGCTTTATAGGAAATGAATTGGTGGGTGATGGATTCGAGCACCCCTGCTTGTATTGGCAGGGTACCTTGTAGTGACTCAGGTGGGTCGCCTGTGATCGGGGTGAGCACAGCCTGAGCAACGGCTGAGCTGAGATCCATAAAGCGGCGACGTTTTTTCGTCGATATTTACATGACAAAACAGTAACGACATGGTAAAGTTGCGTTATTAAGTCTCATGTGGACAAAACATCGGAAGAGTATAGCTAGTCTAGTGGATCATGGCAATCAGTTGTACTACTGTTGGCTATCTAAGTCTTCAAATTCAGCATTCGAATTGTCCACAATCTCTTTCAGACTTGCACAAGCCATGTTGGCCTTCTGGAATTTTGCACCCAAGTAGTCACAAATATCTTATTGACCAGTTTCAAACCGACACATCATGTCGCACAATCCACGAATCACGCGTGTATAACGCTAAATTAAATATCTAATTTTTCTAGTGTCTTCTCAAACTGCACAAACATGACCTGTGTTGAATGTTGAACGTGAAGGGTACCACGTGATCAGTCACATGGCCACGCCTTCCTTTGTCTGCAGTCCTTCAACCCAGATCTTCAATTCATCTTCCGACTACGATCACAGTATAATAGTGGCGATAACACCGGTCATCACTTACCTGCTTTTCTAGACACGATCAATCTCCAGAATAGTCAACATGGAAAACGAAATCGGAATCGCCACAGCCGAAATGCTCACAGGCCTCGAGTCCTATTTCTCCAATATTTGCAAGATTAGCGGCACCCCCGGCCTATCACTCTCTGTCATCGCCCTCGGGGAAGAAGTCTACACGAAACATTTCGGCTTCCGCGACGTCGACGCTCAGAAAGTCCCCGATGGCTCTACAACGTATTTCATCGGTTCTTTAACCAAGGTCATGACAGCAGCCACTGCAGGAATACTTGTTGAGAAGGGCAAGCTTGAGTGGTCCACTCGCATCGCCTCCATCCTCCCCGAGCTTGAAGGCGCATTCGAAGGCCGCGGCTCTCTGATGACAATCACTGACCTATTGTCGCACCGCACTGGTGTCGCTAGAGGTGACGGTTTATGGTTGCAGCGGGCGGGAAACATTCTTCTCGACAAGTCGACAGGTGTACAGAATTGGATGGCTCAGCCTCTTGTCAACTACTTCAGAACCGGATACCTCTACAGCAACTTCGCATATGACATGGTCGGCAGAGCTATTGAGAAGATTGAGGGGAAGAGCCTGGAGCCTGTTTCAAGGAGAAACTCTTCGATCCACTGGGAATGACGCGAACATCCGCCTATGACCTCCCAAACAACGACAATGCAGCCAAGGCGTATTTCCCTCTGCAAGATGGCTCCCCGTTTGAGGTGCCCATTCTGACCATCTCGGAACAAATATTCATGGCACCAGCTGGATCCGTCCGAAGTTGCACCGACGATCTGGCCAAGTTCTACACCAACTTTATGCAAGCTACCGACGACCAATTTGTCAACAACACGACTTCAACTCCAGGATCTCCGTTCAAGCAGCTGAAGCACATACTCCACCCTCACAACCAGCTTGGCCTTGCCTATATTAGTGAAAAGTCATATGGCCTTGGGTGGAGTCGAGTACTGCTACCCGCCACTCTTGGATCATTCAACTACAACAAGCACTTGGTTCCTACCATGCCGCAAATCGGTGAAGGAGGTCTAGACAATTTCACAATCTATCACGGAGGAAGCATGCAGGGATTCACTTCTTGTGTTTACCTTTTACCCGGGACTGAGACAGCCATTATCGCTTTGCAGAATTCGACTGGGCTCTGTGACGCTTGCGACTGGATTCCTCAGCTGATCATCCACGGACTATCGGGACCTGGACGCACGAGCATCGATTTCACGGAACTGGCCACCGAGGCTGCCAAGAATGGCACGGAGTTGGCGGACAGGATCAACGATGAGCTGGAAAAGCGACGAGAGAAAGACACACAACCACTGGAACTGAAAACCTACATGGGCAGATATTGGAATCAGCTTCGCAACTTTCACATCGACGTCGGTATCGATGATGATGGAGATCTACACATGACCTTTCAGGGCATGCAAGATGAATCATACAAGCTACGACACTACCAACACAACTCGTTTGTCTGGAACGTGTCACATGACGAGACAGCGAAGCAAGGACGTTTCGAGACACGCCCTTGGGTGTCTTACTTGATCGATTTCCAGTGCGGGGACGGGTCTGAGGCTGATGGACTGCGATGGAAATATGACGTAGACCTTGAATCACCAGCCTTGTTCTCTCTTGAGGAGGGCTCCCGTTGAAGGATACCTGTTACAGGGTGCAGTCTACATATTGCTAGTATGACAATGATGGAGAACCAATAGTTAGTTGTTTACATGCTTTAACACGAGGGACCAAGTCTGGGGGCCTTGAGATGGTTGTGGTATGTAAGCCCAAGGGTACTCGGGTCACACCAATTTGGGCTTGCGTGGAATCACAACTAGCACAGCCCCAGATCTATATATTACTTTAGTCAGCCTGATGCAAATACACGTAATGTCTGTGTAAGCGGACTACGTCAACTACCGGGATATGAAACGGCTGGAGCAGCCATGTCTTAGAATTCGCCCAGTCAATATGCTGCCCCGTCACCATCCTGAGCGCCACAACGCTCACTTGCGCATTTAGAACAAGATATGCAGGTATACGGCATGAGGCTGAGATCACTCCTCCGGAAATCTGCATAACTGTACATACGGCGGCTGCATTGACTGTTCACTGCCACAAGGCCTGAAGCTGCCTTTGCTGTATTCTACCTTGTTTTGTTGTTGTCTCTTGCCTCTCTCGTCTCCAGCTAGTATTGATATATATGAGACAGAGATCATCTCGACAGAAATCCGATATCTTCTCCCTACCTAGAATGAATATGTATCTCTCCACATCAACACACAATTGAATAAGATCAACAGTTCCTTGCTGAATATTCCAACTGACGCTATCATGGAATCAGAGTGCAGTGTTGAAGGTGACCCAGATCTCTACGGTCTAGGAGTCCGGATAGCATCGTACGTAACATGGCTCACTACCATTGTTGCGTATCACATATTCCCGGAAAAAACAGTAAGTATCATCAACCTAGATAGTGATGCAATCATCCAAAACCTTGTTCATACCTACTTACACTATGTTAAGCACGATTCACTAATAGTCAATTGCATTTTGCAATTTTCTTTACTGATTGCGACGATATACAAGATTTCTGCTGGTACTGCTAACACTGGCGAGGTGTATCTCATGACAGTTTTGGGCGTCGGAGGAGGTTTCGCTTTCCTGGTGGAGATGGCCATAATGAGGACGGCACGGGAACATAGGCATCTGTGGTGTCTGCCATGGTTCCATTCAATCCCATTTGCTGACATTCTTCGATCTCTTTTATTCTTTACCTATATGATACTCAGTCAATGGTTCTGGAACGGTGGGCGCTTTACATTGGTGAGCCTTTGAAACTCTCACCCTTTATGGACCTTGGAGGATATCTTGTCCTTCACGCAAATGAAAAAGCTACTAACATAGTTCAGTTACTTGCTTCATGCAACTGGCGGGTTTTCTTTAGTTCCACATCAATAACCGGATGGTTCGCTCAGCTTTCACTAGCATTGTCTATCATGGCCATGTTTGTCTACCTGCTAGTACTCGCTCTTATAGCTTCTAGCATTCCGACTCGATGCGCTGCAATTAACTGCCTACTACAGAGAGTCAAGAGGTTACTGCCTTCGTCTTCAGAATCCGTTTTGACGAGCAAGAGAATTGTGATCGTGCTTGGAGTTCAATTGGTCTTTTACGCAATTCTTATTGCGATGATCGAAATGTTTATTGTATGGAACGCAATCAGTGATGTAAATTCTGTGGCATCAGCGGGACAGATTATTCCACTGGTAACAGCACTGGCAGGTCTTGGAATGGTATGTCTTAGCAGGATTGGCCGAGATTGAGATGAATATATTATGCACAAGGTGCTCTCAGGATTTGAGGCCACTGATGTTTTGCGGTTTCCAACGGCTATCTAGATGTCAGCCAGTCGACTTGGCTAGTGAAATATCCCCTAAACCCATAGATTATGTACTTGTATAAACCTTGAGCCCCCCTAATAACACATGGACGAGATAGTGCTTTGTAACCCTTGATCTTGTATCATGTGTTTCTGATAAATTGTGTCAGCATAAACCTCGGAGCATAAGACATAAAGAGTAACTTACAACCGGTGCACCAGAAAGATCGGATGGGACCCCAGTTGTAGCGTTCCAGCGTGACGCAAGCCCTGTTGGTAGGACCATTGCTGTCCTCGTATCGGCCCTTGCAGTTAGGCTGGTCATAAACAACACATCGCCCAGCTTCGGTGATCATGGAACGAGGAATCAATGAACCATTGCAATCACCATTGCTGGTACCACCGTTGTTGTACTGGCGGCAGCCGGTGTCAGGCATGTTTCCGTCAAAGGTGATGCACTTGTCGTTGTTGGTAGCACCAGAGATGACACGGTAAGTGCTTTGGCGGTTGGCCTTGCAGTTGCCGACATTGTTGTAGGCGGTGACTGTGTTTAGTTTGTCAGTTCAGTTCGCTACACAGGTAACTTGTGTTGTGCTGTTTGAATAAGAATCTTACCTTGCCAAGCCTGAGTACCAGTGCACAAAGCGGCGAGAACAACGGCGGTGACTGCTGAGAAATGCATTTTGAATGTTGAGAGTAGAGAAGAATCTTGAACTGATGTCTGAATGCTAAAAAGAATATTTTACTGAGAATTATCCTCTCATTTATACCTATCCTCAAGACCCTCATGATGTCAACATATGTTCGACTCTTGAGTTCCCATCGCTATACGGAGCATACTAGACCTTTTTTACCCACTTATAGGAACCTAGCCGGCCGAGCACCTCACTTCACCGTTAGATTTGTGGATTCTACCCATATTTACTCATCTTAAATCTCCATTGTAAACTAAGCGAGGCTACCTTGCCACTTGAGAAGCCTTGAACCTGCCCTATAGTTCTTAGCCCCCAATCCTTCAGACGATACAACTGCCTTTATGATCTAAGCCCAGGAATCCTTCAGACAGTGGAACTATCTGGTCTCTAGTTTTTCTCTATGCCCTTACTATTTGCGGATATAACCCCGTAGGGCGGGCAGACGGACAATAATCTATTTCCCGAGACCTTGTCCAACCAATGACACATCCCAACGTTCCAAGGTCATTCGTTCTACATCCAGTAATGATCCATTTTGGTTGCTTTAGCAGCCCTAGGATCTGAATTCCCCGAGCCTAGATCCCGAGCATTTAGGCTAGTCATCTGGATGATGGTTAAACTGAGTTAAAGGCTATTGTCTATTGTTTTGAACAGTCAACGAAAGTCAATATTGTCTTCCAAAACACGAAATAAACCTACGATACAAGTCGTGTCACATAAAGATCAAGAGGTTGCTAAAAATTCGGGTCTTGGATTAGACTTAATATACTTGAGGCTGCCAAACTGTTCCGACAGCCGAATAATCGGTTGCTGGTGCATCTTTGACCAAATCATAGCCTTGACTGGCAGTCCTAATCCACATTGGGGGATCTCTCCTAACAGGTCTCAAGTGTAATCTCACCGCTCTCAACTCGCCAGCTTCATTTGGCTCCCAACAGTTGAGCGTGTACTTGAGTGTCGTCCTCTGTCGAACAGCCAGCCATATCTGGAAAGGAATAGCTCCGACGATAGTAAACCCAGTCAGGAATGCAGTTACAAAATGATTCCGTTTACCAATTGGCCCACTGATACCCTGTGGTGTTCTGGTAAAACCTCCTCGTTGTCTCATGACAGACTTCTTGTGCTGTGTCGTCATCTTTCCGCAGTGCTCGTACCACTTGGGAGAGGGAGCTAAGAGACCCCACTCATCTGGACCGAGGTCTACCGTATTGTCTGGTATAATTTCGAGACTAGACCCTGGTCCTCCGAGAGGCATCTTCCAAGCAAAAAGTGATTCATCGTTCTTGGCTATCAGGGCGTCTTGGAGTCTGATGAAAGCCGCTTTGCCTTCTCCGTACTGAACAGGTAAATGGAGATTGAAAATTCCAAACAGGCAATATGCCATGTCTTCCTCTTTTGTTGTCTCACGACGTGCTGCCCAGCTCATCTTGGCTGCGATGCAAGCGGTGCGGAAATCGTTCTCCTTTGTGAGATATTGTGCTGCAATACCAGTGACGTCCTCGATTGGCTTTGCCAGATCGATCTTGGATCCAAGGTATTTCCAATCGGTATCGTAGAAAAGCAAGTTACTCGGTGCGAGGAGTTCTTGTAACGTCCATCCACGAGAGAACCATTTTGATGTCTCACCAGTCTCGTAGCTTTGAAAGACAGGTGAGCCACCAGCGTAGCGGACATCGGACAGATATGTTAAGCAGACCACTGCCTCGCTATACCATTTAAACATGGAATTGATGGATTCGGATAATTCGCTGTTATCTGATTTGTTGATACAGCAGTTGTCGATCCACATCCACTGGAGACCCTGCTGGCGAGCAGTGATACAAGCGCACAGGATTTTGTCTAGTTGTGGTAGGGCATGACGGTTTCTGGTTTGTCTTAATTCATGAGAGAATTGACTGATTTTGGAGAAAAGAATCTCGTTGGAGCCCCATCGGTGTGACAAGATACCATAGCCTTGTTGTTTAAAGTCGATCTGGGTGCTGGTGTGGAGCTCAAAGGTGGTAGTGTTCATGCAGCGCATTAAAGCCATGATGGTGGATATCTTAGATGGGTGATGGCAGAGAATTTTGTGACCTTTCAGTATTGATATAAATTGAACCATCAAGTAAATGTCAGCAGAAAGAGACAAACGTGACATATATATAATTATAAAACTATGCAGAAATCCGTGTATCCCGTGTCCGACGGACTCGCTTGAGCCATGACCGATGGCTATGCTGAACTGTGACCAATCAGAGATCTGATTATACGACCACATCCTGGTCGTATCATAACCCCGGTCAATAGTAGCGAGTGAAACACTCTATCGTCAATCACGTCTTCTAAATCCCTTTCAAGACGAAGAGACTGCAGTAAAATTGGCTTTCTTGTACTCTGTAAAGCCTCATAGAATCCATAACATGCGTGAAAGGTGGGAAAGTCAGGATGAATACGTTAAACTCGTGGTCAGATTAATGTCAAAGGGGACTTACACACTATGATTACCCGGCACCGTGAGCTGAAGAAGATTCTTCAGTTCATTATATTAGAGTTGATTTACATAATTAGAAATGTAAAAAAGTTATTCGGTTTTGCCGGGATAGTGATTTCATTATAACGAGCTGTTCTAGTGAAGAGAAGAACTTGAAATGTGCTGTCTTACCCTGTTGTAACCGCACCCTGGGATTCTAACCATGCTCAAATTATAGTGATATCCTGCCGCGCAGCTTCCTTGAAGAGCGTAAGATAGCTTTGTTGAATTTGCAACAAAACGGAATCATCTTGATCCCACGCCAACGTGTGTGCATCAAACACTCCAATCTTTTCAAAATTGCCTGCCTCTGAGTCAACGCATCGTAGAATTATGCCACCCGGAGAGTACGGTACGGGACGTACACAATCGTCATCCACATAAAAGAGGTCTCTGCAATATCCAAAGACAAAGAAAACATCTGAAGGAAGAAATACTCGATGTTTTGACTCCGCACACAAGTCATAGTCAGCGGCGAATGGTATCATTTCATCAATACCATCCACCTTAACCATGCCCACAGAATCAGAGTGATTCATACCATGCTTCTTGTATGCTACAAGACTGCCGCGAGTCATGAAACCTGATATGTGCAGGTGGGCTTTCTGTAGTCGCCCATAACGGTTGCCGCCTTCCACTGGAACGATCTCACATCCATGAACTAGGACTTGCATATGGGTGTTTTTCGACGCGTGCATAAACTCCACCGGCGTGCCGACAGACGCCCATGACCATGTTGGAGCAAAAAGCCGCTCTGGTCTTGGAGCAGGATCAGCAAAACAAGCCATCCAGAACAGCTCACCATCCGCGATATTCTCCAGCCATAGACCAGCAGCATATGTCAGATTACCGTTGTTAAACCAGTAGCGGCTTGCCAGACCAGCCAGTGCAGGGAGTCGGTCCTCCACCTGTGTGAGTCGCCTCCTTGTGAATTTTTCGACAATTCCATCGAACCCACACCAAAATAACAACTCTTCATTGAATTCATCGTTTCGTCCAATTGGGGGAATACACTTGAGAGTTGGAAAGCGCTCACACACGCCATCGCACTCACATTGAGCTACAGAGAAGCAATCCCATACGACTTCATTAGGAACAAATCGAACGAAGCGTCTAGACAACTGGCATTCTTGAAATACCCATCCACGGGATAATAAGGAACCCTCATGCCGGTTTCGGTGTGACTGTCGCATCTCTATTATGGGAGCATCAGCAGTATGATGAAGATTAGTAACCTCCAAAGATTTGTAATTACTACATCGGCGGAAAAGGCCTTGGCCACTTTCGGAAGGCTCCCCAGCAAGGGTAATATGCGCATTTTCGTAAATGGATGCCATTTTCACCGCCTCTTGGTTCCAATCGTCTTGGTCGTCTTGGATAATACACCTAAACATAAGTTAGTTTGTGCTAAACTGTTATAGTGCACATCTCAGACGCAGTTCTCGCTTACTAAAACGTGGTTAGTACAGTCTTGCAAGGCCTTCATGCTTCCGACTCACCATGCAGTCGATCCATATATACTTTAATCCAAGATTCCCCGCCGTGATAATTGCATCTCTCAACAAGGTATACAGACGGTCTTCTGGGACTCTTTGTTGGAACGCCTCTAGATCCCGGCGCTTCAACGAAACCTTTCCAGTGTCTGCACACCATCTATGGCTGAGACATGCGTACCTGCCCATCTAACCTTCAGTTGTAACAAGGAGTCGATACTCGGCAGTGCCATAGTCTAGAACTTCTAAGATCCGTGTTGGGAGTAAGTGCTGCTTATTTCCTTCACAAACTGGGTGTTTCTTTATGCATTCGGACAGCCACGAGCAGATGATTTCCATCGCCTGTGGGCTACCAGTGTAGCCACTCGGATGGCGACGATCCCTGTGTCCATTTTCGCACCATTTGCATCCAGCTTGACCACAAGATTCTGAGCGGGTAGAGAGCGATTTGTCTTTTTCTTCTGTTAAGTGACCGTTTGTGCCGGCTTGAATGGTAGATGGGCTTCTTTTTGTGGAAACAACAATTTGCCAACTTGTACCCCACGGTTCTCTCGCGTCGAGCTGCAAAGAGATTTCTGTATAATTGCCCGTAATCTTAAAACCAGTATCACGAGTCAAAAGGTCTCCGTAGTGTTGATGAATCGGTTGCCAAAAGCTTAAACAAACGCTACAGCCAGACTCGGCAGACTCTTGTAGGGCAGGTCTCATGTCGCCTTTGAAATCGTCCCCTCTTTCCTCGGGTGCGACAATCCTAGGTCGGCTGTTGGCGATGGCGGGGAGTGTAAAGCCACAGATTTCGCATTCACGACATGATACCTGTGTGCCTTGAGACATTTTTAGATTCAAGGGGAAAAGATAGACAATAATTTTCCAATTCAATATAGGACTGAAACTGGAACTGAGTGATATTAGAATTGCTCATAACAAGTCGGATGTTGAATTCGACTTGAGTATTAAGAGGCTTTATCCATAGTACCTACTCTTGATAGTGATAGGCTGATATCATTCATTGGGCATCAACATGTGTTTTAATCTTAGTGGATGTTGGGTAATCAGCCCACATAACCCGAGACATTAACAAGAGGCCTGAACGTCAACTGCTAAGTGTTAATTAGCCGGTAAGCAGAGGCCTGTATGGTGTGTGCTTGAAGACCAGTCATTGCTTCGGGATATTCTCAGATCATAACCGGGATGTGACCCATTTTATGTTAAAAATATGACAGTCTGCATAGGTTGTGCATAGGTACAAGATGAGCAGTCGGCAATTGCGTTTGGGCTGGTTCTTGGTAATTCATTTCGCAACCTACCTAGCTACGCAACATGATCTTGCAGAAGAACACGACTGCTGAGCAGTGATTTTGTATCATGCGAGATCGAGGTTGCGTTGATGCCCTACTTTGTATGACTCTGCATGTAGAGTAACATATTTGTTTTAGGAAAAAGAGTTGTACTAACTACTAAATGAACAGTCGACAAGCATCAGACTGAGGGGAGTTATCTTTCTTCTGGAATTGAGGTAAATGTCAGGGTTATTACGCTGAAAGGCCTACCCTAGATCAGCAATATCTATCACTCTGAAGTGGGAGATTGCAATCCAAGTATCGAATCTACTGTAGATAATGGCTGCAAGGGAGTTGCTGTGCCTAGTTCAAAAGGGGAACGCGTAATGTAACTACCGCAACTTATGCTAACTAAGAAGGGGAAAGACATAAAGTCAATACTCAGTACTGACCAATCCCAGTCGCCAGATGACGCTTGACAGGCATCTATTGTGGACTCTTTAACGCATTGACGCTTAGGGTCATCTAACTTTGGCAGGGGATGAGCTGAAATTGGCACAGAAATTTAGTCATGGAGTATTTGTAAAGATGACAAAGAATCAGCCTTATGAATAATCAGCCTAAGCATAGTATGGGATAGCTGACCAAACTCCGCACTCCGCAACGCCGTGTAAGTAACTGCCGGAGTTGGTTGTCGGGTATCTAAACGAATATTAATATCTTTCTATAAACTGCAATTATATTCATTCCATATCCAACTTCATCACTCAACACTCATCAATCAATCAACAATAATCACATCATCATGGCTGGTGACAAGATCCTAGTTTTCGGCGCCACTGGGCCTGCAGGCATTGTCCTTCTCCGCGAGCTGCTCCATCGCAAACTCCCAGTCCTCGCCTACTGTCGAACTCCTTCCAAAATTCCCGAGGATCTTTCCAGCAATCCTCTTCTTGAAGTAAGTCACTCAGCAAGCACGTGAAATGTCGCCATTGGCTTACCAGCGGTGAAAAGGTTGTTAAAGGGGACATGTCTCAAAAAGACGCCATATCTCTAGCCGTCTCCAGGTCACGAGCCGTCATCTCCCTCCTAGGACCCAGCAGCGCCAAACCAGCTTCAAACACCGAATTCGCCGATTACTACCGTACCATCGTGCCACTGATGAAAGAACACCATGTTTCTCGACTCTTGGCTCTTGGCACGACAGCCATCTATCAACCCAACGATCACAGCTCCGTAACCCGTGCTCTCATGAGTAACCTTATCAAGGTCATGGTCAACTCCGCATACCAGAATATGCTGGCCATTCAAGAGTATTTCGAAACTCTGAATGATACATCTATCGAGTGGACTGTCTTTCGGCTGGGATGGTTGGGTGGCACAGCCGACCAGGCTGCGTGGTTGGCCGACCGTGAAAAGGGCAAGGCATTTGCGGGACCTGTTGGAGCTCCTGGATGTACTTCAGGCATCAACAGGAGTCTCTTGGCCCATTGGCTTGCTGATGTAGCTACTGCTAACCCTGCGATATGGGTTCGCCAGATGCCTGTTGTAAGCAAGGCCGGCTAGGAAAGGCCAGAAGAGTACAGACTACGGGGGCAATGGCAGTGAAGGCGTCGAAGGACATGTTGGTAGTGATGTGTAGGAGGTCATAGATATCAGGATAGTGCATGGATTGTTTGAATACAGATCGAGGTTGGTGAACACTGAGGAGCGAGAATTGGGCAAGTTGATGGAGACGTGGTTTTAGTACATAGTCAGAAATACCTAACGGAGTTTAATACTACGCTGATTTAAGTGGCTGCAAAGTACAATATTGATTGACCAGACTGACGCACTTACGTAGGAATATACGTAGATGCAGCCTCACAACCGATGTTACACTCCTCTTCCCAATCAACAAGACATTCATTTGAGCACAATAATATCCGATCTTCCATGCTAGAAAATCTACAACAGGCTAACTAAAGGAACTATACCCAGTTGAGCCTAGCACTGGAACTTGAGAGAGTCCCACTCGTCTCCAATGTTAAAGCAGTCATTGAGGTTGAAAACTTTCTCAGAATAGCCCACGCAGTTCTTCTCCCGATATCTGATCACTAATACAGAAGGATGGTTAGCCGGTGTTCTCATGTTAGGTTCTGAGGAGACAGCTATGACTTACTGTGACACTTTGTGCTCTTTCTTTCTTGCATACTTACAGCATGGTCCTTTCCAGCCAGAGCCTTGATGCAATGTCCACTATTGAAACTCTTCCTGGATCGTGAAGTTCTGCATGTAGTACTGTCCCAGAACTTGACTGTAACATCGTTGGCTCGGGTCTGAAGGTGGGATTCCAGGCCAGCGGGTAGGGTATTGATGGGATTGGCTCGGGCTGGAGTAGCCAGAAGAGTGCAGGCTGCGATGGTAGCGGTAGTGAAGGCGTTGAAGAGCATGTCGGCGTTATCGGGGAAGAGATCTTTGTAAGAATTGTAAGATATTGGATAAGGATAAAGAGACCACAAAACAAAGAGGGTGGCCTACCTACTTATAGAGGAGAGACATTGTGATAATTTATTGGTTTCATGCTGTTACACTTGTAATATGCAGTGTCCACTGACATTACTGCACTGCTGTAGTACAAGCAAACCATGTGCTTGGTGGTAACTCAACTAATAAAGACAAAGATATGTGTGATCGTTCCACTTCCTGCAATGCAGCGGCCCGAAAGCAAAAGGTCCAGAGTTCGAAAAGCAATATATAAATCGCAGCCTATTTGCTAGTATAGAATACCTTCGAACATGGACCAATACTCAGCTCGGCCCATAAATGGCCCCCAACGAAAGAATGCCAAGGCTGTATAGTGGAGAGATATCGCAGCCGCACTTGGCCGTCGCTTCCGAGGTCTCAGTTGAAATGTCTTGAAGGGTCTGTGTCAATTGGTTGGGACAAGGATCATGTTGGTTCGGAAATCACAAAACAACACGCGCTGCACTCCGCTGTCGTACATAACCGAAGACAACGATACGAGGCAGCTGAATAGTTTGAGGGGCAGAATGGAGGGTTCGAGGATATTTTAATATGACATGTTACTGAGCGCGGCATATATCCAAAGAGTTACTAAAATGATCTGATGCAAGCTTGGTATGTGGTGGTTTATAAAGAGCAGTCACAGCTTCGCTACTTCAGGGTATTACTGTTCTGGAAATATGCCAGTGGACTCATCTCATTTATCAATAAAGGTTTCTATCAAGATAGCTTTGAAGAACTTTCATCGTCAGACATAGTCTCATAAAGCCCATTGGACCAACGGATACTGTAAAGTAGACTCCGGGTTCTCTCCAGGGCAGTAAAATATCATCGTGTTCTATATCAGCTTACCCTTCGATTACAAACGTGTTTCTTGTTCCAGAGATAAAGATGGTAGATATTAACTAAGAAAGTAACACTAAACGAATGCCATCTTGGCAGTTGACCTTCCATTCTTGCCCGTAGCTACAACAATAACCATTCCAGACTCAAAGCTAGGCACACTGATCTCTTCTGGCCTGTCTCTAGTTACTTCGTTCAACTTGGACTTTACCTGCCATTTTCCACTGACCATCTTGACATCCTTCATCTCTTCACCATCCACATAGACGTGCAGCTCAGACACTTCCTGCTCCTCAATCCTACCTGTTATCTCAATCACTTTCTCTCCCTTGACGATTGAAGCTGATGTATCAATCTCCAATTGAGGTGCTTTCAGACCAATCTGCGGTACGATTGGCTGTCGTGAGATGGTGTCTGTCTCTAGCTCCGGCGTACGCGATGGTGGTTGGCGCAGCTGACTGTGCTTCTCGAAAGCATAAGCATACCGAAACAAATTGTTGTCATCATAGGCTTTGGAAGCAAATGTGAGGTTGACAGGCATTCCAATATCAGCCATAACTCCCATAGGCACACTAACAGTCGGGATGCCGAATTGTCGTATAGCACAGTTACCGTTTGAGTACAGAACTCCATTGAGCCACGCATGTTCTTGCGACTCTTTGTTGACATCCGCATCAGCTTTGCCTACATCAGCGTTGCAAGGCCAAACCACGGTGTCAAGACCCATCTCGTCGAGCCAGTCTTCCCAGTCAGTCTTGCGCGTCTTCTCAAGATTGTGAAGAGCGTTATCGAGATTTGGCATATCAAAAGTGGGATCACGGCCATTGGTGATGTGAGCTACCACGGCGTTGTGTCGCACAAGAGGATCGTTGGAGTCGTACTTGTCTTGCAAACACCCAGGTGGGTGGGGGAAGATGGTAGATGATTCTACTTGTGCCAGTGTTGAGGCAACCTTCTCATCCTTGTTTGACGCCAGGAAATCATCCCAAGTATATGCCATGAGCTGACATATGTCGATCTCATTGCGATGTGGTGGAGTCTCAGATACAACATCAGAAGCCTCCGGTTTCTCAAACTTGGTCACGAGAGGAAAGTCGGTCTCGATAACAGTGGCACCAAGCCCCTCAAGAATCTTCCTGGCTTGTGTCCAAAGCTGAATGACAGACTCACGAGTGTGGACCTTTCTAGCGGTTGGGTCAGAATCCACACCTCCGATGTACATTTTTGGTACACCGATCTTCTTGCCCTTGAGTGCGTTGGTATCGCACAGGTCGAAGAAAGTCTTCGGTCGAATGGAGTCAACTTCTAGTAGTTTGACAAAAGGCTGTTCGCGCCAGAAGTCGCAAGATGTCTTGGAGTCCTTTGCCACGATAACGTCCAAGAGTGTGAACATGTCATCGACTGTTCGGGTATGGGGAACGACAGTGTCACATGTGGCAAATAGAGGCCAGTTACCTCGAATTGAGATCAGGCCTCTGGAAGGAGTGTATGCCACTAGACCGTTATTGGAAGCAGGTGAACGACCCGACGAGATGGTTTCCTCACCCATCCCAAAGGCGCCAAAGCTGGCTGCAGTGGCAGTGGCAGAACCATTGGAGGAGCCTGATGCAAAGGCTGCCGTGAGGTAGGCTTCGTTGTAAGGAGACTCTGCACGACCATAGACACCACGCTGCATACCACCAGCAGCCATAGGAGGCATATTAGTACGTCCCAAGAGAACAGCACCAGCCTCTTTGAGTTTCTGAACCGTAAAGGCATCTTCATTCGCGATGAGGTTTTTGAAAGCAGGAGAACCAGCTGCTACTGTCATGCCCTTCATCTTGTATGAGTCCTTGATCGTACCTGGGATTCCATCAAGGGGACCTAGCGTTTCACCTGAGGAGCGACGCTGGTCTGACGCTTGAGCAGAGTCAAAGACATCTTGGTTGATGATGGGGACGGCATTGAGTTGGATTGTGCGACGATCATACTTGGCGATTCTGAGAAGATGCTTGGCTGTCAACTCGACGCTGTTGATGTGGCCTTGGGAAAGAGCTGATGCGAGAGCTGAAATGGGGGCATCCACAATGGACAGCGCCTAGGGAATTAGTTTCTCTGGTGATAGTTGTGGGTTAGCGCTGTAACTCACCTTGTTTCCACTATCAATAGCCATGGCAGCGTGAAAGATTCCTCAGGTTGAAAGTAAAGACACCTCGTCAAGAAGTGTAATTGATAAGTAATGCCTTCAATTGAACTGAAAGTTTGAACATGATAGATATCCATAATCATTGCGATTAAGGCACGTTTAAATATTCACTTCTCCCTCACCAGTTCCTTCACTTACAGCCGTCGTGAAGTTGCAAAATTAAAAGCTGCTATTACCCCGCGTCCCCGGATTCAATTAACAGCGGTTAATTAATTGAGCAGCTGTTGTTATCAATTACCAAGCTAACTAGCTCTGATCCAGCTATTAGACCCGATAAAGTCATCTCTGTCTATCATTAGTGGACGACTAAAATTAACCCTTGCTTAGTATGATCATAGATTGCAACCTTGACTGGGCATGGCACTTGGCTGATAGCGGCTTTTGAACTTATAAGCTCTGGACAGCTTCAGAGAAACAGATGGTATTCTTCAACTTGTAACCATTACTGCAGTCAATGTTCAGTATGGACAATTCTTCAATCCACCACGATGATGTCCCCGGTACAGTTCGTCTCATTGATGTTAATGGGATGAACTCAAGCGGACCTCATGACTCCCAACACAAAGACATTGTCCTCGTCCCATGTCCAAGCTCCGACCCCGAAGATCCTCTTAACTGGTCATATCATCGAAAGCTTCTCGCTGTCAGTATGGCATACCTCTACGTCCTCGGAACAGGCATCGCGACTTCCCTCCAATATTCTGTCCTGGCAGACATCACCAAAGATACGGGCATCTCGACTGCCAATCTTGTCCAAGGAACAGGCGTCATGTTTCTGTTCTTCGGATGGGCTTGTCTAATTTGGCAACCGATTGCTCTTACCTACGGACGACGTGGTGTCTATCTTTTAACAATGCTTCTTACTATTCCTATTATGACCTGGACTGCTTACTCTTCGTCGGCTGGAGTCTGGTTTGCTCACAGAGTCTTGATTGGTATTATTGTATCACCCATTGAGTCCTTGTGCGAAGTCACCGTGTTCGACCTCTTCTTCGCACACAACCGCGGAACATACATGGGCCTCTACGTTGCCATTTTGTTTGGGTCCAACTTCCTCGCTCCTCTTGTTGCGGGTTGGTTCAATGATGCATACGGCTGGAGATGGACAATGCATTTTGGTGCTATCATCTGTGCTGTATGCTTTGTCATTATGTTCTTCTTCATGGAAGAGACGATGTACTTTCGCGGAGCGTCGATTGAGAGTCAAGTCGTTGAGGATACCACCCACACAGAACCGATGAAGACCAAGTTGAACGGGGACGAAGAGTCCCGGGACATTGGCACTGATTCTCAGAACGGGTCTCAACCATCTACAACTCCTGCCACCACAAAGCGCAGTATCAACTCTGGCTGGGGAAGGTACACATGGTTCAAGGTCTTGCCAGGACGACCCAGCAACACTGATATGTTGCGCATGGTCTATCGTCCTGTTTTGATGATCTTTCACTTCCCGACCGTTGCGTGGGCTGGTTTCCTTTATGGGATCAACCTCGCCTGGTACAATGTTTTGAATGGCACTGCCAGCCCCGTCCTATCAAGCAAACCCTACAATTGGTCAGCTGCATTGGTTGGCTGTGTCTACGCTGGGCCTATCATCGGTGCAGCCATTGCCTGTCTATGGGTTGGAAAAGCAGCAGATTGGATTGCGCTTTGGCTTGCCAGACGCAATGGCGGAATCAGGGAGCCCGAGCAACGTCTTTGGGTATTGCTTGTCTCTGGTATCATCTCTTCCGCCGGTCTTATCGTTTGGGGCGTCGGTGCTTACTACCAGGTCCGTTGGGTAGGACTCGTGTTTGGACTTGGTATGTTGACAGTCGGTTGCGTTGCAGGCGGAGCAATTGCTGTCAGTTACAATGTGGACTGTTTTAAGGAAATCGCTGGTGAGACAACAGTCTCCATTATGCTGATTCGCAACACAATTGGCTTTGGCTTCAGTTATGCTATCACGCCTTGGTGGACATCGCAAGGACTGAAGAACTGTTTCATTACGGCGGCGATGATCTCTCTCGCCTGTACATTCACGTTCCTTGTCATGATCGTGTACGGCAAGCGACTCAGGAGATGGTCCATTCCGGCTTATCGCAAGTACATGGCTACGATGGCTGTTGCACATGATTGAAGATCACAAGTCCATTGGGGGAATAAAGTGCTTGAAACAAGAGTTTGGGTATCGATTTGGATATATATCAAAGAAGAATGTGTTTCCGTAAAGCAATAGCGATAGTTTAAATAATACATCTTGCTAGCTTCTGTAACTCCCCTCTCGCAGCAGTGGCTGTGGGGATATCTTGCTCCAGATTCTTGATGATATCCTCCAAATACGACACCAACCTACCTACAGCAAATTGGCACTGATGCTCATCATACAGAAAGGCGTTGTAGACCATGTACCCCACTCCTAAAAGCTGTTGTATGATCTGACTACTCGCCACCTTGAACATGATCAGAGAGGCTTCGGATATCTCGTTGAGAAAGTCTTCCGCAACTTTAATCACGTCGCTCACTGGTGCGTGGCAATGAAGCAAAGCCATGATATTGACCAATGCTTCAGTACATGTGATTTGAACTGCCATATACTTGCAGCGATTACTCTGTAGCTCATCATGTGGCTGAGAGAGAACACGTAGTATGAATGGCTTGTTAGCTTTGAGGTGTTTCAGACTCTCGAGCAACGCTTCTGGGCTGGGACGATCACGAAGAGCGGTAAAGACAGCCTTGGCGTGATTTTGTTGACGTAGATTGAGAATCGTGTATTCCATCAAACGGAACAAGTCAGTGATGTAATCCCAGCCAGCTGTCCATGCTTGTGTCTCGCGAGTCATGATCGGAGTGATACGAGGATATTGTACTGAGATTTGGGCTTCCGGCAAACGAATAATGTGGCCAAGTACACACGCAGAGTGCACTTCGAGACGATAGACGCACCAAAAGAGACGTCGTCTATCATCCACTTCTGCCAGTGAAATGGAGCAGTCCCAATAGCTTTCATTCTGCAACCCGTTCTGGGCAATAAGAGCATGACATAACCCGAGATATCGATGGAGATCGCTCTTGTTTCCGCTCTTCAGCGAGTAGACAGCTAACAAACCAAATGTCCTGAAGTAGTCTAGGTCATTGGAATCAGGCACGCGTGTGGGTACATGAGATACAGCTTCGGTAAAGTATGTCTCACTGTCGTGAATGTTGATGTCACCTAATAACTCGCTGTCGAAAACGGCTTTGAGGGTCAAACTCTGAGCACTGACAGCACACAATGCCATCAAGAGCATGTAAGATACCTCATTTTCACGAGGTATGTTGTTTGCCCACCGTACTTCGAGGTCGTTTTCAGATAGAAACGGGAAACTAAACACGTTTAGTAACTTGGACAAAAGAAACGGAAGTGGATTCATACTAGCATTGGTACATGGTATCCCGGTAGATCTCTATGAGACGATGTATGCAACCGGGTGACTTGAAGCTAGACACTGGAGGATCTGCCTGCACCCTGGGACCTGTCTCTCCACTCTCTCCACTTGGGACAGTGGGTTTCCTACCACGTCGTTTGACAGGCCGGTTCATCGTGCATTGGACGTTATAGTCAATGCAAGTCAGGCAGACATTGGAGATATCTTGGGTTTGTGGTTCGGCTGATAACCGACGGCACTTTAAGCCTCGAGAGTGACAAAAGTCGCATGCTTGGAGAGCTCGCTTCCGCTGGGGACCTGAAGCTTGATTCTGCATTATTCCGATTCGTCTCAGAAGCAAGGGCTGATGAAATGTGATGAGAATGATAGAAATGGATAAATTGGGAATTTATCAGTTGTAGAAGCTTATCAATTTAACAGCTGATAAAAGGCAATGATAAGAACCTGACCCAGATTCTGAACAAGGGATGGATTAGAGTTGAGGGGTAGATAAGCACTAGTTGGGATATTATTGCCTAGCCTGGTTTAGCAGTGCAGCACCATAATGCATTGCGGAATACATGGAAACATTATTTTCACGGCAGATGTCCTTTCATGATTAAGTATTGATGACGATCTGTAATTCTAGCTGGATTCAGAGTCGACTAAACTTCAAGTGAATGATATTTACAACGAAACTTCCAACCCAAAAAATAGCTTCAGATCAAAAAGGAAACCGCTCCGCTTAGGTTGTTATTTGTACTTGAACTTCATATAAAGTCTCTGGTGAGTTCGTTATATCATTCAAGATGTTGACGCAAGGGTGATTGATAAACGTATAGGTGAAAGTTGACTTTCAAATGCCATAGCACCTCCTTTTCCATTATCGGAGTTGCTGGTTTTGCTTGATAGTGCTTTAACACATTTAGCGGTCGGCTTTTATTTTTGTTTTGGCTGCGGAGGTGGCTTTGGTTTGATTGGTTTTGGGCCCATTGTGAACGACTGCTGAATTTTAATACTGATGGGTTGAAGTGACTGGATCAAGCTTCGGAAGAGATTGTGAAATTTAGTAGTAAAGAGATATAACAGCCGGACTGGAAGTGAATGTTGTATTGTGCTTGATAAAACTAAGTAATTTCTATGGGTGTTTGTGTTTCTTTTATCTGTTCTCGATTGGAATTTGAATCATCTTTTGAGTTACTAGAGTACGCCCTGTACATTGTAAATCTATTAAATGTCTAAGAATCCGGGCGAAGTGATAACAAGAGGTGTGGTAATTTGGCATTTTCAACCCCCGCCCTCTCAGCCTATCGGATTAGGTATTGTAGGCGCATGATCTCAGCCAAGTCTGCACATTGACAGTTACGGCGGCAACCTTGATGAAACTATTGAAAACTGACCTATCAGTCCGTCCATTCATACATGCAAGAGGTGTCAGATCCCGCCATGTTCAAGTCAGCTTGTTACCCGGATAGATAGTAGTCTCGTACAATCACACGACCAATGAAGGCTTATCAAATTGACCAGCTGTCACCAGACACTGAAAATATAATTCCATTTCGGCATTGCACATTCCATCGAAATTACAATTACAATTACGCTGCTGTGCTGAATTAACAAACAAGGGTAGATACCGTTAGTAATTACCAACTGTAAATCATCTAGGCCGTTCGCAAACTTACAATCATTCAGTAAAGTTCTAGTCTACGACAATGGCAGCCCTCTACCACTACACACCCTTGGATCATAATGGAATGATCCGAATTCTCACACTTTCTCCTGCCTTCTGTAATGAACATGACATCAATATCAAGTTAACTTCGGCGAGCCTAGATACCTGCACATTTGAGGCGCTATCATATACATGGGCAACCGAAGATGGTGATGCGACACTTTCACACTCGATTTACTGCGAGGGAGCTGTCATCAAGGTTTCCAAGAACTGCAAAAATGCATTGCAAAAACTACGATTAAAGAACAAAGAAAGAGAATTGTGGATTGATGCCGTCTGTATTGACCAAAGCAACCATGAAGAACGAAGCAGACAGGTAGCTATGATGGATCTGATCTACCTAAGGGCGAAGAGAGTCGCCATCTGGCTCGGGGATGTATCCAAGGTTCGAGACTCAAATAGTGGACATCCCATTTCTGATATCTTCATGTCATATCTTCGGTCTATGGTACCTGATATACGAAAGTCAGAGGCACTCAGCGACAATCCAGCGTCATTACACCTTTACAACAACCTGACACGACAGGCAGCCGATTATGTAACCAGTGGATACATGACCACACTTGTCAGGGGATTCTTAGATGTTGTCCTACGGCCATGGTGGGAGCGGGTATGGGTTGTTCAAGAGGCAGCTTTAAATATGTCAACAACTGTCATTTGTGGGGAGCAAGAAGTTGACTACAAAGACTTTTACGACTTTTTCTCCCATGTGTACGGAGACATCAGCCATGATGGAGGATTAACATTTACCTTGCTCGAAGGATTCAAGCATCAGATGTACTCGGTGTACCTGGTGAGGGAGAGGGTCCATGACCTTGGTCCCGCGACAGTTTTGTACGATGTCCTTGCTCGCAGCCGTCGACTCCGCGCTACTGATAAACGGGATCACATCTTTGCTCTACACAATATCATCGGCGATCTCAAAAATCAGCTTCCACCACCTGACTATAAAGCTAGTGAGGCAAAGGTGTTCACTGATATGACAATCACGTTCTTAAAGCTCCTTACGCCGTTTGAGGTTCTGCTACAGGCAACGAATACTACACACACACCGAACTTTCCCTCATGGGTTACGAATTGGTCGCAAAGACCACAACTCCATATCCCTCCAAGCGATGGGCTATACAGCGCCTCCAAGGGTTCTTCAGCTTGCTATAGAGTATCAAGCGACAGGAAGAAACTTATGGCTCGTGGGATGTTTGTAGACATACTGCAAGATATACCAAAGGTTAATGCATCTTCTTACCAATATCCATATGTCCCGTCCAAAGGCATATTGGGGTATCAGAAGTCCTGCAGCACTGGGTTGTCGCTAACGAGATATCCCACTGGTGAAGACATCCGGCAGGTCCTCTGGAGAACATTGTGCTGGAACGTCGACTCGCACTGCCATTACCCAGCTGAGGCTGGACTCGCGCAAAGTTTTGACAAGTTTCATGAAGCTCTGTTCTCAGATAATAGCATGGAACAGATAGAAAGGGATCTGCTGGAGAAGGCTACCGCATTCAACGACATTTGCGTGCACTCAATGCCGATAGGGATAACGTCGCGGGGTTATCTGGCTTCTGTTCCATGGACCTCTGAGCCCGGGGACATGATTGCCATTCTTGCCGGAGGGGAGGTGCCATTTGTTCTTCGTAAAGATCAAGTAGGTGTGGATTGTCGGTTGATTGGATCAGGCTACGTACATGGTATGATGAACGGTGAAGTGTTTCCGTCGGACCCAAGTGTTCTAGATTGGATCACAATACACTAACCAATGTGTGTTTAATGGTTATGAAACTGCATCATTAGTTCTAACTTTAGATGGACGTGGCAATGATTCTCTCATGGTTATGCGTAGGCGAAGACTCAGCGGTGATGATCAGGACAAGACGCGACTAGAGCACCCAGAGAAGCCATGCAGACGACGAGCAGGACCACTACGACCACTCCCGAGGTCTTCTTACCCTGAACCATCATCAAAGCAGACATGATCATAAGAGACACACCGCAGATGATTGACTTCCAGATAACCAAGATGAGACGACCAAATCTGTCAGGAAGGTAGTGTCCGGTCAGTACGCCAAGGTAATTGAGGCTTCTCATCACATTTCTATCTACCCCAAACTTCTGCCTCAGGCAACAACATATCCTCGGTGTCTATACCCATGTCGTAGGACGTGTTTTAGATCTGCACCTCACTGCATCTACCGTACTGACTCAACTATGCAATAACGTCATCAAAGTTTGATACGTAATGAGATCTCGAGAAAACTTCGATGATCTTGCATGGGATAAGAATGACGAAGTTTGGGACGAATCTCAGAAACAGCTGCGACTTAAATCTACCTGCCGCCAGGTCGAGGCTCTAGCCCAAAAGATCCTGGGGAAGAAGTCAGCATCACTGGTCTCGCCAATCTTTTTCGGCGGGTTCAATGTCCTCTATCGAATTAGCTTTGAAGAAGATTCTGCCCACGTTCTTGTTCGACTACCTTGCCCCGATCTTGTCCAGTTTCCAGAAGAAAAGATACTCTACGAGGCCGCAGCTATGGCATACCTTGCCAAGCATACCGCTATTCCGGTTCCAACCCTCTTTTACCATAATTTATCATCAAATATTGGGCCTGTTTTGATCCTACAACACATAAAATATGTTCGGGATATGTCGGATGCTCTTGCAATCCCTGGTCAAGACCCAGAGGAGACTCCAGTTCTGAACCCAAACATCGAAGAAGACACGCTAAGAAAATTGTATCAGAAGATTGCCGTTATTTTATCGCAGCTTTCTAGACCTAATTTTAGCCGGATAGGGTCGTTGATTGAAGACAACAACGGTTGCTATGCGGTGGCTGGACGGCCCATCACCCAAAACATGAACAACATGATTCAACTTGCAAATATCCCAAAGGCATTGTTACCAGACCCCCACCAAACCTACGACAGTGCTGACGGTTGGTACAATGCCTCAGCGAAGATGCACATGGCACAATTACTATTTCAACACAACGATCTTGTCCGCTCAGAGAACGACTGTCGGAATAAATATGTAGCCCGTTTCCTGTTCCATTCTCTTGCCAAACAGGGCCGGCTATCCAGTTTCGGATTTAGTGAGGATGACTGGTCGGCCCAATCTCAAGTCTCCAAGTTCACATGCGCTATACCCAAACAATCAGACGGGTTTCGATTGTGGTGTGATGACTTGAGGCCAGTTCACCTTCTTGTCAATCAGGAAAACGACATTATTGCAGCCATTGATTGGGAGTTTACATATGTTGCACCCCCGCAGTTCAGTCTTGATCCGCCTTGGTGGTTGTTGCTAGAGGCTCCCGAGATGTGGTCTAGTGGAATTGACAACTGGGCTGATGTTTACGATGAGCGGCTCAAGACCTGGCTGCTTGCGATGGAAGACGCTGAGAGTGCCGAGACCAAGGCGTCGCCGTTTAAGTTATCCGCTTACATGCGTGAGAGCTGGTCAAGCGGTAGGTTCTGGCTCAATTACGCGTCAAGGAAGAGTTGGGCTTTTGATGCAATCTATTGGAAGTTCCTGGACGAGAGATTCTTTGGTCCTCGGGGAGTTGTCGATCAAGATTTGAATTGGAGAGCAAGGGTTCATCTTCTAGGCGAAAAAGGAAAACAAGACATGGAAACATTCGTGGCAAGAAAGATGGACGAGATAAAACAGCGCATCTTGGTAGACTGGGATCCAACCGCAGCAAAGACCCTTCTGTGCAAGACACTAGACAATAGTATCAGGCTCTGATCTCTGGGATAGTAATTCAAGTTATCTGCATTGTGTGCATGCTTCAGAGCAGTCTCGCAAGGTAACTATGGGTAGTGGCCCCTCAGTGGCATCCCAGAAAGTGGCAAAAACATTTATGCAGAAGAAAGGAGGCATACAGCCGACTCTTCAGCTCTCGCGTGTATTTTGAAATGATTGGATAGACTATTTTGCCTCCTACATCACGATGATAGCGCCACAGTTTCACAATAGTAATACAGTGATATTGACAAACCTCACCTTAATACTGAAATGGACGTGACAAACAAAAGATAATACATCACTGGCAAGTTTTATAAGACAATTGAGTTGGTTCTAACGCTTGGTGCACCGTTCACTTTCAAAAAGAGGGTTAGATGCGACTTTTAAGACTTTAACGAGGTGGACAGATACTTGGGTTGGTATGACATGAATATGTAGGTGAGACGCCACGATAGATACATATAGACGAGGCTCCGAGATGTGACCAACACCCACCCACATCAATAACAAAAAGCTGCCTTCCCCTCACCTATGCAGCCTGATTTAAAATCTCTCCTTAAAATGCAAAATGGATCACGAAATCCATCAACAGTCCGGCCGCAATGGGGATCAGTCCCTTAAAAACGACAAACTCGCCATGCCAATGGACGAGATTAAGCTCCTGTCATCTCGAGAATCAGCAGGTGACTCTGCAATTCAAAAATCAAACGGTCTCAAGGGGAAATCTCAACGACCTAGCGCTTTCAAAAGATGGTTCCGCGGCCTCTATGAGCACTTTGAGTTCTACAACTCAAAACCATGGAATATGTGTATTTTGCTGGCGTTAGGCACTGCTTTTGCCCTTGGCCATCACCTCTTCTATCTGATGCTCGATGGGAAACCGGCCACCGACCAATCCCTGATGTTACGATACGGCACTATACTGGCATTCTGTGCCAAAGCGAGCCTTGGTACCGCAGCTGCCATGGCCTTCCAACAGAGAGCTTGGCTGGTTCTCCGCCATAAGATGGCACGCCCCGATACTGTTGACGCTATCTTTACTGCCAACACCGACATTTTCTCATTATTGACCTGGTCATCCATCAAAAAAGCCAAGATAGGAACTCTGATTGCGGTCTATTGTTGGATAACACCGCTGGTAGTGGTATTAACCTCCGAAACCCTGTCTGTTGTGGTTGGAACAAGAGTGGAAAACGGAACATGTCCGAATGTTCGGACCTTGAACTTCTCCAATGAAAAAATTGTTTATTGGCGCACGCCCCGGAAGGTCAATAACCGTTTTCTTATCTCAGTATCCATTTGGAACACAACTGCCGCTAGTGACACAATCAATTTGACTAAAGGTTATGAGTTCGACTACTATCATTGTCCCTCCCAACAATGGCTGGAAATGATTGCGTCGAGGGTTGTCTTATCGAACGAGCCTCTCATTAGGAAAGAAACGGGTCAAGAGGTGTGCTCCGCCCGTTGGAATTGTTCTTATGTTATCAGCTTTCTCGCTCCAGGTTATAAATGTGAGGAGCTTGCGTCCGGGGTCAATTCTGAAGTGCGAAATCTCGGGCACGCAAGACCGCCTTTCAACACAAGCGTCCTCGCGCCGATGGGGAATATGACATATTATGCCATGAATGACTGGGGAGAGTATCAAATGCCCCAGATACAATCTCATATGGGAGGCCGACCAAAACAAAAGCCTCCGTACCCAAAACATTTGGGAGTGTTCAGAACAGAGCCTATCATGTGGATCGGTTATGCTACTGTCAAAAATTACTCGAAGCCACAACCACCTGAACCAAGAAAGGGGGACTGGTATAAAGCCTATACTCCAGTGATTATTGGTTGTGAACACTACGAAGTCAACTACACCATTAAATTTGACTTTGTGGAAGGGGTACAATCGCATAAGATTCTTCGTCGCGACTACATCAGAAAGGTTATCAATACTACTCTCACATCGGAAATGGACAAAGATAAGCGGCTTGAAGATCGAACTAAGGCCGTTCCAGAAAGAAACTATGTTTACCCTTCTGACATTGGGAAATACCGTCTTACTGCGGCTTACCATTCGCTTGGCTACGTTCTCCGATACACCTTGAATGGGACAACGACAATGCCCAATTTCAATGTTAATTCAAGAATACTTGTAACACCGTTACTCGAACGAATAAACTATCTTCCTGTGAGGAACTTGGGAGAAGCTATTAAAAACATGTACGAGAACACGGTTCTCTCATTATTGTCGGACCCCTCCTTCAGTGTGGTGTCATGGGCTTCAAACGGTAAACCATCGGGACCATTCAAAGGTGGAGCGGAAACAGCCTATCCGTGTCGCAAGGAACAATACATCAATGTCTTTAATTACAAGAAGGCACAGCTACTTACGGTATACGCGGCAAGTATCTCGTTGGCCGCAGCGGCGGTTCTACTCGGGTTACAGGCCTATCGAGAAGAAGGGAGAATGCGTGATATGAAACCATCATCTATCATTGCAGCTTCGAGAGCGTCAAACCTTCATGAGTTAGGTTGGAAAGGAGATGTTAGGATTGGTTATGGACTTGTACAAGAGGGTGGAAGAAGTGTGAGGAGTTTTGGTGTGGAAGGAAATGTGACACAACCACAACGGCAGGAGACATAATGACACATGCATTCTGTGATTCAGAGAACTCCCATTCGAACATTAGATGGTACAGATGCAAAACACGGAGCTATTCGAATTACATACTTACTGCCCTTCAGCCGAAGCACAATCATGCTCATGATACTCACGGCTGTTGTTGTTTTTGATATCTTTAACGCCGGTGACATCCTGAAAAAGAGAGACAGCGTCTAGCTAGGTAGGCAGTATATACAAGGGTGCCATCCGAAGTATCTTTCTGTCCAAGGATAGAAATGATGTAGGTCAATCCTTGTGACAGGATTGATGGCATACCCACCTGGCGTCAAACGCCATTGAGTGTGATACTCACGGCTGATCCATGCATATAGATCAATAACTAGATAAATTTCACCAATAGAGTCACATACATTACATATAATCTTATCATTTTCCCCCGTGCGTGCAGCTTGTTACTGCATAAAGTATCGATCCGTATTCATCCACTCCCTCCAACCATCTGTCAACTCTGTTACGCCTTTCATTCACACCCTCTTCATCAAGATCATGCGGAACAGGCCACAGTTCATCAACACGAAAAAGATTGTCGGCCCAGTCTACAAGGTGAAGATTGTAGATCTTTTCCCAATCATGCCGGACACTTGACTGCCACAGCGACTTGCTAGATGGTGCGGGCAGGCCTGTCAACTCGGTCCCTAGATAAATTGAAAACCCATCATGAGCGGAAAGCACATTGTCGAAAAAGTACATTGTATATAGTGTTCGTCGTTTCGCTTCTGCCACAATCCAGTCTTCCCACCGTGGTCGGGTCGCTTGTTGCTCTGAGAGACAAACCAGACCTCGACGTGAACAGGCACAAGCAATCTCTTGAAGGCTGATGATGGCTTGTCGCAGGAAGGGAGCTGGACCTCTGGGAGTGAGATAGAAGAATAATACCATTGAGTATATCAGATGAGCTTGGAAAGCTGCAAGCATATTGATATCGTCGTATGTTGCGTGTCTCTCATATATGTTGTTCATCTCCCGTTGTATGACATCAGCAGCAACTTCTGCGCTGCCGGGGAGCGACTGATCGCAAACACGAACTAAACTCACACACGTCGAAAGAGGTGGGGTGATTAACGCGGTAGTAACTTGAGACGCGTGGATAAAAGGTGGAATGCCGCGACCTCGAACCATCATGGACGCGTACGATTTGAGGACGCGAGAGACGAGACTCATTATGTCGGGGGAGTATTCCTTGACGGTTTGTCCGGGCAAGGGGATGTACGAGTTTAGCCAGCGATTTTTGATGTCGTCGCTGTTAATTGGACACACAAGCGCGAGACTTGTAAAATCTAGGACTTCTGCTTCTTTTCCATGACTTGTCCTACTTAACGGAATCGTTGGCAAGGGGGTTGAAAATGAGCTGGTGGGAGTATTTCCATCTACGCTTTCTACAGACAGAAGACTCGCGTTTGGCGTTTGCTCTCTTCGAAGCGATCTTTGATGGCTATCGACAGCTATATCAGGCGTTGGCATCGAGTAATCCATTTGTGTCTCATCAAACAAGCTTGTGTCGTGTCCATCTCTGACTTCCGCTGTTGGGTAGTTGCATGTTAGGCCGCGGAGTGCACATCGCCCGCATGTTTCTGGTCTTCGGTCACATTTGGCCTTGGCTGACGAGCAGGGCTGACAAGCCTTTTGCCGAGATGTTGAATATCTTGAGGATTTGGTACGTGGCATCTGCTTTACAAAAGTGGTCGAGCTAGAGGTAAGACAGTCACCAAAACATTACAGTGGAGAAAAGCATGACGCGTTCGTGATCGGATCAATAGTATTCCGGTGATTGTAGCGCGTTGTGCTGTGTGTTGAAGAATGCCAACAGCACATCATCGCAATCGTCATGACGATTGTCCATAGAGTCCTCATGTCATAGTATAGTGCCATTAACTTATTTAACAAAGTAATATTTGTTCTCATAGCGTCATTAGCGATGTGCATATGGAGCGCCATAAAGATTTGCTGCCAACATTCATCAACACATCATTAGTATTGCTCAACTGCCTTTACTGAGCTCCGAGCACATATGATCGTAGCAGCAGTAAATGTGTATCAGAGCCAACTGACATCCTCAGTTAAAGCCATGGTTTAAGATAGATTGGTGTTTCCCGTAACTGAACGCTTGTGTACATGATGGCGAAGTATGGTTCATTTCAGAAGCTAGCAAGGTAAGTTCATGTTGGTGATGAAAAGAAGGCTGCGTCAATAGCAAAGATGTTTGAGGTGAGTAAATCAGCGACAGAAATACCCCATGGATTGTGAAGACTTAGTTACCATTGGTCTTCGGACCTCGGAGCTGAGTGACAAGCCCCCTTCCCTGTACTTGCTCAACTCCGAACTCCGGTGCTCCATTCTCTACCCTGTAGTCATATTGTGTATATTATTTATAGCATAGGTCTTCAAAAAGTCATCAGTGAGATCAATCTATTTAACTATTCTTGGCACTCCATTGCATATAATTACCTATTCTTATTCTCTCTCCATCATATCATTTCTCATTTAATAGTAAACAATGAACGCTCAACCTGACCAAGAACCGGGGGTCAATAGTGCCACCCCAAATCCCGCTTTGTCCACTCCAAAACTTGAAGAATCACCAATTACCCCAGGAACTCAAACCAATCCTCCATCAGCCGACAATGAAGAGCCGTACAGTATTTTCGATAACCGCCAAACAGCCTTGATCGTGACTCTTGTCTCTATCGCCGCGACATGTAAGTACCATGTTATTACGAATTCGATCATGTTGTTAATATGATCGCAGTCTCAGGTTTTGCTTCAAACATCTACTTTCCCGCCCTCCCAACCATCGCTCATGATCTGGACGTCTCTGTAGAATTGATCAACCTCACGGTTACTTCCTACCTCATCTTCCAAGGGCTAGCACCCAGCTTCTGGGGCCCCATGTCAGATGTCAAGGGTCGACGAGTGGCATACTCGCTTACCTTTGTTGTTTTCTTAGGAGCATGTATTGGTCTAGCAGAGGCCAAGAACTACGCGACCATGGTTGTGTTGAGATGCATCCAGAGCACAGGCAGTGCCAGTACTATCGCTATCGGTTCCGGCGTCATCGGAGATATTACAACCCGAGATAATCGTGGTGGACTCATGGGTATCTTTCAGGCTGGACTACTGGTACCTGTGGCAGTGGGTCCAATCATTGGCGGCGCTCTAGCTGGATCTCTCGGCTGGAGATTTATATTCTGGTTCCTCGTCATCTACAGCGGAGTCTTCTTGCTCTGTTTGATTCTACTTTTACCCGAGACGCTGAGGTCTAGCGTCGGTAATGGGAGTCGGACACCTGCACAGATCATATCCAAGTATCCCTTGTTCTTCTACCAGAGGACCACCAGTATAAAATGGAACCAAAACGAAGACACCGCGGTGCACATCACTAAGAAGAACATCGATATCACAGGGCCCTTCCGCATCCTGATCAGCAAGCAGGCGGCTCCCATTATCGTCTTTCTCGCAGTTTGTTATGCGGTTTGGCAAATGAGCATCACAGCCATGTCTAGTCTATTCGAAGACAAATATGGCCTGAGTGAGACTAAGATTGGGTTGACCTTTATCGCGAATGGCGTGGGCTCCATGATTGGTACTCTTGTTACAGGGAAAATACTCAATATGGACTATCGCCGTGTCAAAGCTCAATATGAGGCTCGGCCTGCACAGAATAACGCAGAGGGCGACGTTGAAACCCTTGATGTGCAGAAAGCGAGAGAAAGCAACTTCCCACTCGAAACGGCGCGTCTACGCCTCGTCCCACTATTTTCTCTCCTCCAATGCGGCTCAATCATGCTCTTCGGCTGGACTATTCAATACCCCCACAAGGCTCACATCGCTGTACCAATTGTATCAACATTCATTACATGTTGGACTGCTGTCTCCACGCAGTCAGTGGTAATGACATACCTAGTCGACGTGTACAGCGACCGCAGCGCAGCTGCCAGCGCCAGTCTGAACCTCGCCAGGTGCTTATTCGCTGCGGGAGGCACGATTTTTATTATGCCCATGATCAACTCTATTGGTGTCGGGCTGGCCTTTACTGTTTGCGTAGCGGCGCAGGCTCTTGCTATGCTGAGCCTGGCTGTCCAATGGAAGTTTGGGGCAAGATGGAGACATGAAGCTGTTAACAAGCATGTGAATTCTGATATTTAGCATGGTTGAGGTGGTGAAAATGACGAGAAACAGAAGATAGTCTCCTATAGCATGATGTGGATATGGAATGCATTGATACAATCCTGGATGTTACTAAAAAAGCATGCACAACGGTGGAGTGTACAAAGGTCGAGGGCGAAAGCATGAGAGAACATAAGTCCAATTAATTATTGATAAACCGTAGCTACAAAAATACAATACTGAAACAGAAATACACAGACAAAGGGAAATTTCCGGATGCGGCCGGATCCGTTGTAAGCCAGACTATAACCCTCACTTCCTCCCGATGCGCATCTTCATCTCCAATATCAGGTCGATCAGTGGTAGTTTTTACGATGGGTCCCCTCCCTTTGACATTCCATCACATCATCGTTCAGATTCGTCAAACCATACAAACTTGAAACGTTTCCATACCGTTGCTTAGATAGTCTTGACAGAGCCCTTCTTGCTACTGAGGAAATCGCGAAGAGCAAGTTTGCTGCTGCCCGTCTTGACGGGAGCGGCAACAGTAGGCTTGGCTGTGTTGACAGGATCCAGAAGAAGAGGAAAGAACTTGTGAATAGCCTGCTTGGCATCGTGAAGACAAACAGGGCCGATCATCTGAATGATGTACTTGATCAAGTCAAAGACATTATCGCACTGGGGAATCTCATTGTCGAGAGGAATGACCTTGAGAGCCTGGAGCTTCTCCTGCGAAAGGGTTGAAAGGGCCTGGTAGGCGACATCTGCCATGATGGCACGTTCGACGAGGACACGAGTGGCTTGGACATCGCCAGGTGCGGGGGCAGGTCCCTTGTACTTTTCAAGAAGCTTGGGTGTGATATCAGACACGGCAGTCTTTCCAGCCTCGCATACAATCTGTTCGACAGCAGAGACGGCGCTTCGAAGAACAGGACCAAGGGAGGAAAAGACATCTTGACGACCAGACAGAAGGAGGGTAGGTCCAAAGATACCCTTGACAAATGCCTTGGTGTTCTCTTGAGTAGGGAACTGTCGGAGACCAAGGTTTCGGCGCTTGGAAGACTTGGCTGTGGCAGCCTGTGCAATTTCGTCTTCCTGGTAGTACTCGATAATACATCGGGCAGCTTCAGACAGGTAAGGTGCAAGAAGGACAGAAAGTTGGTCGACTTGGGGGGCGTTGGCAGTCCAGTTCTGCTTCATGTTTGCGATAATCTCGTCAAGTTCATCGGACTGCTCAATGGCGAGGACGGCCTGGAGAGATGCTTCGGCAAGGAGGGCATGCTCAGAAATACCAGGCAGCTTAGTTGACTTGCCACTCATGATGGTCTCTGCTCCAGTGACGTGGTGGACAAGAGCTCCAGCGGCGACGCTGACAAATTGGCCAACATCGTCAATGAGTGACGACTCAATGTTCAGAGTCTTGGTGTCAATCTGTGAGATGGTCTTGATGGTCTCGTAGAAAGGATCGGTCTCTTCAGCGACGGAGGTATCGGGTGTCTCATCGACGACTTGGACTTCGACGTAGTCTTTCTCAGAAGCAGGCTCGGAGACAGGTTCGACTGCCGGAGCAGGGAAGTCAAACTTGGGCTCCTCGACAACAGGCTCTACATAAACAGGAGCTGGAGCTTCGACTTGTTCAACAACTGGCTCGGGCTCAGGTTGAGCAATGGGTTCGGGGACTTGGGTTTCATCGCTGACATATTCGGTCGGAGCGGCAACGGGGACGGGAACTTCTTCGGTAGTCTCTTCTGTAGTCATATGTTAGCTAAGCCTCAAAATACATAATTATGAGCTGACTGACCCTGGACTGGAGCTACTTCAGTGGAAACCTGAGCAAGCTGGATGAAAGCGATATCCCGAGAACGTCTACCAGAATCCTCAGCCCAGTCGGCAGAGAAAACAACACGCTGACCGTATCGTCGCTGGCTGTCAGCAGATCCACGGCTGCGATAGCCTACGTAGCAAGTAACCTGCTTAGCAGCGCCAAGATGGTACTCGTCATCAAAGACGGCCTCGCTTCCGGTGACGACAAGGTCAGGGTTGACAAGCAGTCCAGTGCTGAATTTCTGAACAGAAACACCTGTCACGTTATTCTCGAAGCGCGCCTCGATCTTGACGATGGCTTGGGACGGGAGAATTAGTAACCGAGGTGGGAGGTAGTGATACTTGGGTATGTATACTCACAGTGGGTCATGTTGGCGTCAGGTGAGATGCTAGCACCAGAAAGAGCAAGTTCAATGTTCTCGGTAGAAGTCTCAGAGACTTTCTGGAAGCCAGTAGAAGAGAACTCAGAGGTGGTAATGTTGGAGGTGCGAAACTCGCATGAGTTGACAGCTTCTTCAGTCTCGACGAAAGAGTCTGGTTGGTCCAGAGTCCATGAAGCAGGACGGTTGGAAGCTCTAAAGATTGAGCACATTGTGGCAAGTAGGTTTGTAGTGAGGAGGTTGTATTGAAGGGCTGTGAATGAGATGAATGATGATGGGTATTTTGAAGACAGATGGGCGCGATCTTATATCTACATTCTGCCCTCATGGAAAGCACATCTCCATCTCTTGATGTTCCCAATGTGTCGATGAGAAGGCCAATTTGCCACAATACGAACCTCTTCGCGTCCTAATCTCTTCATACCTCCTTTTTAGAAGAGTCTTTTCCTGTTCAGTATTCTCCTCCGAACTCTCCCTTGTTCAGCAGCGCCAAATTCCAATATTTTATCCATAAGTGGAAATGGAAAATATCTAAATGTGGCGTACTATTCTACTTATATCTTTGTGGCAACACTTCCAGGCTGCTGATCAAAATTACATGCAGCCTCTATCACATATCGAGCGGCTGGTATGTGGTTGTGTAACATTGAGTTCCGACGTGAAGAAAACTTAGGACAGCCAGGTTCGAGATGTACGCGTGTAGCTGAAATGCACATTGGATGTTCAAGTTCTGGTGTGTTCTTGTGATGCCAGAATGGTGCTGCCCTCGTTTTGAAGGAAGCTGAAGATGCCCAAAAAGGAAATACTATCCTTTTCATATGGCGTCCAATGGCTACTGGTTGCACTTCCACCGGTGTGTCTGCTACTCACTTCAGAAGTAAGACATCATCGCATCATGCATGAGCCACTGTATCCCTGTGCGATGAGGAAATATGGTTCTCGGAGCCTTGTACTCTAGACTTTACGAAAGGTGAGTGCAGGGTATTCGTAATACCGTTTTTACTAGAAACGAAACACAATTGTCTACATGCTGTATGACTAGACACGAGGTCGCTGTGAACAATACCAGTCAGGGTATCATTGTGACAGCACATGAGGCTTGCATGATCGGCCATCCTTCATTCCAAACTGGCATGATGTCGTGCAAAGACTGCCAATATCATTGCGCGAGGTTACCTCAACGGTTTCGCGTCTGCGTACGCGAGACATCACACCCAGAAGATCTCTGAAACAACAGCCAGCCACGATACAGGGTGTAGAGGTGTGATAAATGGTTTTATTGCATATACCGTTGAATGGTTTATTAGCTAGATCATCTATAGCCAATTTCTAGCCGCTGGGGCTCGGACACTATTGGCGCGGGCCGAGACATGCAGGGATATAGACCTAGACAATCAGTTCCTCAACGCCACATTTTCTCGTGGTAGGCTGTGTTTCTCAGCCAGCCCCAAATACCCCGAAGGATATAGTATGTCTCGGAAATGGAAGGTTCAACGTAGGATCGGGACTGTTGTGATCAAATCGGGCCAGTTACAGACGCACGTTGAGATTCGCAACGGCCTAGACTGAGCAGCCTCTACGGACATCCCTATGTCGATCTGCAACATTCCAGTAGTAACAACACTATCGAGTGGTAGTTTTCTGGACTATTGGACATTTGAGACATGGTCGGTCATCAGCTTCAATTCAGCCGTGTTTATGTCAACTGTTGATGATCAATGTTCAAGCCTCGCATGGAAATGCAAAGAGAGATATGAGACCTTGAACTCGACCACGGCAAACATTTAAACCTCAAGACTTCCCACGGTTCTTCAACTTTCACCACCAAAACATCCTCATTCACAAACATTCTTCCAAACATTTTACCCATTCACAATCATCTCTAACTCCACAATGTCTATCCCCACCAAAGGTGATATCATCTCCATTCCTGCCTACACCCCAGAGGCAGAGGTGAATGCCTTGGAAATCTCGTGGTCCCAGTCCCTCCGCACTCGCACCGCCCGCTACTATCTCGTCAATGCCCACAACCAGTCCAAGGGCGGTGTGGATGTCCTGATGTTCATTCAGGATCGCTACTACAAGGACGCCAACAGTGGCGAGTTCATTGGAAAGCTTCCTGGTGCACGCCAGGAGGGCAGTAAGTACCCAGTGAATTCTTGCGATGCATCTGCTAAATGTTTTGCTAGACTGCTGGGTCGTTGAAATCAACGATCGTTTCCAGTATGGCCAGAAGAACAAGAATGGAGATGGCCGCTGGGTCGCCCTCCACGACAAGGACAACAAGCCCTACCAGGTATTTTTATCGTGTCTCATTTTGGAAGTACTTACTAACCTTGACAGCACCGCTTCATGGTTGTCACTATCCAGGGCAGGCTTAGTGAGGCAGCCAAGAACTTGGCCAAGGCGTTTGGCGCTGGGGAGATTGCTGATCAGGTCATGAAGCTTGGCAACTCCTTCATCGGTGACTACCTTCACACCTTTTAGATCATTGGTGTATAGCTATAGCAACTGAGGGAATGGCTTGTGGTATTTTTAGAGCATCGAATGCTTCGGCAAGAATGTGACCTTATCTCTTAGTATGGTTTAACAGAGAAATACACTCAATATTATACTGCTTCTTTGCCTACGCCGAAAGAAAACTTGGAACGGATACGTGGAGGAAAGTCCGTGTACACATTCACGTTACAGGGCATAGAAGCAAAAGTGAACAAGTCTTCACCCATATTTATCAGCGATCCCCTACCATCGGTGGCAACGCTCATGACCAGGTCACATTTCAAATTGCGAAGGAGTATTTCGGTATCTATGGCACCAACACAGCAAGCCCCGATCAGAGCGTCAAAATATCCTTCACCGGCCATGGAAATGCCATATGATCATTTCAATAGATAAAGGCATGACGGTTAAATCATCTGTTACGTCAATTCTGTTCTAGCATGCTCGAGACCGTGAGCAACTTACCACTACTATCAAGGGACGATGTAAGAAATGTCCATATTGAGGGTTTTGCAAATAGTTGAATCGTTAAACATCCCATTGAACTCGGTTCTCGGCACTGGTTCATGTCATATGAGGGGGATATGACAACCAACATGCATATTAATTACCTAAAATCAGAGTGCTGACCAACATGGCATGATGAGGGATTAACTAGGAATTATCACATGCTTTCACGTGCTATTATCTGGACTGACTCTTCATTTACTTATAGCAGAAACTCACTTTATGCTATCCGTCAACATCAGCCTTTACTCCGAAGAGTCCTTTACCAGTTCACGACGATAATAAACATTTCCCTTATCATGTGTGAACCAAGTTCAAATGATCAAAAATCAGCGGATTCCAGAGAAACCGATCAGGGCATTGCGTACAAAGATCTTTCACCAGAACAACAAGAAATGAGCGATATTTTATACAAAATGGAGAGCCATGACCTAGATCTTTTGGGTATTGCAGACCTCGGCCGGGACGGCATCTTCCGATATCTCGATGCTGATCGCAACATCCACTACGCAATTGCATTGAGACCTGCATTGATAAAGGCATTGCTGGACCGCTTGCCATATGATATGGCGGAAGAAAAGTTTTGGCGCGGAGTTGATGGGACAAAGGTGCCGAAAGAACAGTGGTACGATCCGCCACCAGGTATCCTTCCCCCACCGCTATCTGAGGAACATCGGAAAGAAGGCCGAGAGATCAATGAAAGGCTGAAAGGAAAAATGGATAAGATTGTCGAAGACAGAGAGAACTACAAGGAGCGACTTGTCTTCATTGAGTCAGATAATAAGCTTGAATAGAGATGCTGAAGTTTGCTGGTGGAGAGACTTCCTGATTCATGTCACTACAATTACAATCAAGTAGGTATGCAGTAGTCTTGTTCAGTCACTAGGGCTTGATGGGAACGATCACAGGGCAATGTAATATATAAGCAAAGTAAACCTTTTCAGCTCGACTCGAGTAATAAGGAAGAGACAAAACAAGTCAATCATCCAAAAGCCCGGCCCCAAACCTTGGATATCATCAATTTGACCTGATCCTCAACTTGAGCAAAGTTCTCCGTCCAGAATTCCACCCATTCTCCCAGATCTCTAGTCAATTTGTAGTTACTAGATGATACACCTCCGACCCTTCGCATTAGCTTACCTTCCTGGACCTTGAGTAGGGGTGCGTGATTCTGTGGATGTTCAGAGACCTTGGCAATGATGGGAGCATGATGCCACGCCGCAAACTCCGATGGCTGTATAACCTTTTTATTATTGTAAGCATCATGGACTTCTGCAATCGACTGCTTCACAGCTTTGAGGCATTGGTCAAGGTTCGTTGTCGTTGCGTTCGAAGAGTTGTCTTTGCCAGGAAGTCTACCGTCTCCAAAAGATTTCCACTTTTCGCCGGATGGGCTTTCGAGCCAGAGACCAAGCTCGCCGTCTTCGTTGTGCATGACCTGGGGGAAATGATTAGTTATGATATGTAGAGAAGAGTGATATTTGAGCACACTTACATTGGAAGAAGCATTTATGATCTTGGAGAAGCTTGGGATTGAAATCGGGTTGGTTTTGGCGATTTCTGCGATTTCACGACGTGGAACACGAATGTGCCCAGCAGCAAAAGAGTCTTCCAAGAAATGGTCTGCGAAGCCATTGACAGCAAGAGCAATGTCTAGATGACCCTCTGCAGCTAACTCAAGAGCGACGGCATGGCCTGCGTCATAGGTAGCCCGAGCTTCAGCGGCAAAATGATCAACATTGCCCTCGAGAAGTTGCATAAAGGTAGAGCCAATGGCCCACCTCATATCCTTGGAAACATCTTCAAGATGCGTAATGTCGAGAGGGTTGTTCTTGTATACAGCTGCAAGCTCATCGGCGGCATTGTCCGAATTGGCGCTCATAACAGCTAGAGCCTTTTCGTTGGTGCTGTTAAGTTCTTTCCTGATAGCCTCTGCCTTGAGTTTTCCGGCGGGAGAGAAGTCAAGCATATCGAACCAGCGACGGAACATCTTCTTCATCTGCTCATGGTTGGGTTCAGATGAGATGGGCTTGTCCAAGCCGAAGTAATCTCCAGCGAGACCATTGATTTCGCCATAAGAGACAGCAAGACCGTTGGTAAGATGCATTGTGGACGCAGTGTGTCCATTGGGGCTCTTTGGATCGTCCGCCGAAGACTGATGGATATCCACCGAGTCTCCCAAGAACCTGTGCTCTGCAAAGTACATGATTGATGCAATAATGAGAAAAGGTCTCAAAGAGTATTGGAATAGTAAAATGAATTGCGTGATGAGATGTGGTTGAGAATACGTGTCAAAGAGCAGAATTTACTTCGTGTTTATACGACTTCTCCTCACATGTCGCGATAATGTCAAGTAGTTGACTTACCTGTTCCCATTTTCTCGCCAAGGCTTCCAATTCCAAACTAGCGAAACCTTGGACCACTGTCTCAAGCCAGCTAGCCTTCGCCTTGGAGGTGGCTTGTCACGATGCACCGGATTCCAATTTGAGTGAGACATTGAGACATGGGTTCAGGTCTAGATCGCACTACGGCCCCGCAAACGACCGAGCACTCGATTGTCGTCTAGCGGGGACCTCAGGTCCATCAGTTGGTCTGGATTGAAACGATATTGGATTATTTTGAAGCGAGGTGTGAAGTCTTTGGTACCCCTAACGTTTTGGGCAATTGCTAAGTAATAGCTGCCTTCGCTTGATGAGTGACGGTCACCCCTAGTCGATGGTCCACTACATTGATCCTCGAAAACAAGCCGAGATCCAGTCCAGCAAGCCACAATGTGATTCGATTGCCTGTTACGGGACCATATATGTATTAAGAATGGCGCATGATGTCGCCATGGACGGTCAGCTAGCCACAGGACGACAGGACAGGCGCAATGCAGTAGACGATCATCCATCTGGTGATCTTAGACTTCGTTGTCACAGCCAGCTAGCCACAGAAATCAACTCCTTGCCACCTCATGATATGAATTCCAATCAAGGTATGTGATAATGTTCCCTGCAGAAGCCAATCTATCCTAACACCTGTCACTTTACGAGGGTGTAATGTCAAGACTGCGTCGATCTTGTAGGAAAGCTGTGATAGTAGATATGGACCCCAAGCTAACCCAACGGGACGATGTGCCAAGCACTGCTCGCCATAATCACATCTTGACGTTGAAACTAGTAAATGGTGGTGAAACATACAGGTGTATTGCATAGAGGTTGATGTATTGACTTGACCTTTCGGAATAGATCAGCCAGCCTCAGACAACAAACGAAGCTGGAATATCGTATGAGCTTGAACGTTTCGCCATTCCACATTACGTCTTCGGATGAAGATCAGCTAGCCATGAGCTGCTCACCGCCAGTTGATGGCTTCATCATGGATTGTGATATTGAATTTCGGATGCACAGGGGACTCGCCACATTGTGATACCCTCACGCAACGGTCGGTCCGTGGTTCTCTTTGGTCACTGAGGTACTCAGAGCAGACTTGAATGATGCCAAATTGAGATTCTAGGCAACGAAGAATGTCTATATAAACTGACGAGGTTTCCCGGATGTCCCTCTCTTGCTTTCTCATCACACTCACAACTACAACTCCAGATCCAAGTCCTTGAACTCAATTCTTCAAACTTCTTTCATACAAATCCCCAACTCTCGCAAATCAGTCACCATGGTTGTTGAAAAGGGAAACAAGATCTTCATTCCTGCTGATCAGCTTACCGCTGTTGAGGTCAAGGTTGAGTGGTCCAAGAACCTTACCAACTACTCTGAGCAGTACTACACCGTTCCTTTCTTCAACAAAGATAACAGTCAGTATATTGTTAATGGGACTTTGTTGATTTATACTGACAGCACTATAGGCAACGAGGAGAGCGTCATCTTTATCCAAAAGAGCTACCTCGAGGCTCTGAAGAGCAAGAGGGCTCCTGGAGATGACTTGACCATCATTGTTGATGATTCTTTCCAGTATGGCCAGAACAAGGAGAAGACCAAGCGATGGTTGGCCTTCCACAACAAGAAGAACGAAGCTTACCAGGTTAGTGAATCTGGCACTCTGCTCCTAGTCGTGAAGTATTTCTGACACATCTTAGTGGCGCTTCGTTGAAGGTCTCAAGTCCAAGCTAGGCCAGGCTGCTCTCAAGTTTGCCAATGGCTTCTTTCCCAGCATCGACTTGGGTATGCTCAAGTTGCTCTTTGGCGACTACCTCCACAACTTTTAAACTGTGGCATTTTTGGGACACTTCCTGGATCAAAATTACGGTGATGGAATAGGGGCTGGGGTTGAGAGGTTGGGATACGCGACAAGCAAGGGGTTTTTGCCCGATGGTTTCCCCTTTCCGAGTCACATTTGATCGGACCATATATTTCCTTCCATAGAGTAGAGGTTGCGTATTGAATTTGTTAATAACCATAAAACTTATTTTGTCCATGGCATTAATTCGCGGCATTGAAACATTTGCATTGACTGGGCTTTCTGACTATTCAAGTTGGCAGGGAAATGATACTATAATGGTGGAATACAATACTGCCAATGCAGCAACATGTCATAAAATGTAAATTTATTACTAAATCAATCTTTGCAGAGATATGAGTTTAACAGTAGCAGCAACATGTCATATCTTCAGACCCTTCTCGCCCCGTCTCCCAGATCGCTTTGGCTCTGATCTTCATTTCAGCCATTTTCGCTTGACCTCGATGTAGTACAAACAGAACGAGCAGGGAAATCGTGCTGAACTATGGCTTAGCTGTAACGGTGTCGCCCTCCTTACGCTTGGTCCCATTGCCTATGGACTATCAGCGGTAGACTATCATGTATAGTTGCACAGCAGCGACCCTGGTAGCCCTTCGGTTCGTGCACGTGACGGAGAACAGACGGATCTACCTCACAACATCTAGGCCCGTGTTTCCCCTGGCGTAGGCACCAAAATTCGTTTCCGCCTGCCAGATAGCCGATGAAGTAAATGCGTTTACCACGGTACTTCAGTTTCAGCTTGTGACTGGCGCGCTTGATAAGACGGACATAAGAGTGTCCTTTGCCCCGATCCCCACTCCTTTTTAGAAAGACAATTTCGCAGCGGTTTCGATTGTGGATGGAAGGGTACGAGAGCAAGCTCGTGAGACATTGGAATTCCTTGGAGGTTAACATAAGACAACTGTCGCATAGTATATATCTCGCAGGGAGAAGATGTCGCTTATCGAATGCGGGGGATCTGTCATCTTCTCCGCAAAACATTCCAGTCGATGATGATTGCTATTGCTTTCAGGAGGCAAAAGCTATCCTGCGAATATACGCCCATATACACGAAACACAATAGCTAATCAGAACATACATCGCTCTACATCAATTCCGTGTCAGAAGATCCCAATCATAAAGGTGTAGCATATAACATACCCCAAATCCATTAGGACACTTATACGGGATCCATTCATCGTTGTGCCCATCACTGTCAATGCATCCCCATTCGCAATCACAGCCGTATGGGTTACACAATGTGCCACTTATGAGATAGGTACTGATCTTAGCACATCCCGCAGCTTTTGCGTCCTTTATCGCATCGAATCGATCGTAGCATGAGGCGGATTGTTGTCGGGTCTTGAAGCTTCGGGTGGATACTAGATGCGCAAAGTAGGCGATGAGGATGGTTGTAAGTTTCATGGCTGGAAAGTGAGTAGGTGTCGGGATTTACTTGGAAAATAGGTTTTGCAAATTCTCGATGCGATTGCGGGGATGGGGAAGATATATCACTATAATCAAGGGAGGGATAACATTACAGTGAGTCAACGCGGGAGAAGCATTCCAACTCGTGGAATCTTTAGACATATTTTGGATTTGATTGGGTTTATACCAGCGACGTGCTGTGCGCCACAATAACCGCATCATTGCAAACGTTCAGTTTAACAATGGTCAAGTTCTTTGGTTTTAATTCCGACTCTTATCTTATTTCCTTGACCACCTGCATCATGGCCTCGCGCGGCCATATGGGGCTTACCATCAGGTTAGTGCCGCCGTATGGACGACTCAGCGCTGCAGTGCATCCATCGACGACGCCGTCATTGATCATCTTGCAGCCGACGATGCAAAAGTCCCGGTCCTTGCTTGGATGCCATTCGCGATGCATCTCGAGGGCCTGATCGAGGAGCTGTCGCCTTACGGCGGGGTCATGTGACTATGTACAGGTATTTGCAGTCATCCCCGCTACATAAGCACGATGGATCACATCTTCATCACTCCCTAGGAAATTAAATTGCCATGTCTCGATGCGCATTCTGCCGCACGTTTACTATCACCCAGGACCGCTTCTATCTGAAGTTCCATCCAAATCTTGCATCACTGAAGAAAAGCGCAGAAGATGGATGCGATTTCTGCCATCTTTGCTGGAGAGGCTTCAATCATGAGTGGGCAAGCTCTGAGATCGAATCTGTCCTCAGAGACGAAGTTCCGGAAGGCGTGACCAAGTTTGAGCCAGGGATATGGATATATGTGCATTTCACTGATTTCAGCCCCACCCTGTCACAGCCATGGATTATTGTGTCGTGTGGGAGATATAATCCCATCACCTCAGTCAGGGAAAGCAGCCATGGTCTCACCTGCGTCGACCTAGCCGTTTATGGGTAAGATGAATTCCATGGCAGTGAGAAATATCGAACTATTACTTACATTTAAATAGGAAAGATGGCGATGCATCTGATTCGCGAACGCCTGGAAGGATCTGCACAGCAGAATATGACCCTGATTCCTATATAACCTTGACCCGGAATTTCCTCGAGAAATGTACAAGGTCCCATCCAACCTGCAACTTTGAAGGTAGGTACGAGATGCCTACAAGGGTTATCGACATAGGCAACGAAGGTGACCGTCCACGACTCATTGTCACTGGCCCCGACATGAAGGAGGAATTTGTTGCCTTGTCTTATTGCTGGGGCCCTGCTACAGACACCTTCACTCTCAATAGCCACACAATGAATGAAATGCTGAAGGGTATCGATGAGTCTCGACTCGTGGCGGCACATCGTGATACATTAGGTGTTTCGCGACAGCTGGGCTTCCGATATATCTGGATTGATGCTCTGTGCATTATTCAAGGTGACAAGCAAGATTGGGAACGCGAGTCGAAACTCATGGCTCGGGTGTATGGCAATGCAGCCCTCACCATCATCGCAGGAAGATCCGCCGATGCTCGGAACTCCTTCATCACCAATCAATACAAACAACTTGCGCCTTGTTGTGAGTTTCCCCTTGATGACAGTGAATCAGGAACCGTTCGTGTTGGTCTGCTCAGGTCTAGAGACTATGGGATCACTCAAACTCGTGGATGGTGTTGTCAGGAAATAAGGCTGAGCCGTAGAGTTGTCGTCTTCGGCGAAGAGCAACTCGTCTTCATTTGCCGAAATACCTGCTACTCAGAGGACTACATTTACCACAAAGACAGCACGGTATCGCTCTATGGACTCCTCAATGCTACTGATGGAGATCCACAGCTGAGAAAGGATCGACTACTGGAGTATTGGGATGTTGTTGTTGTGGACTTTTCCAAGCGTCTGTTGTCTAACCCTCACGATATCTTTGCTGCCCTTGCATCTATCGCAGCGCCAATATCCGAAGCTTTGGGCTCAAGGTATCTGGCTGGAATGTGAGAGTGCGATCTCATCCGCTGTTTGCTGTGGCGGCCAGGGTACAGAGTGACAAAATCACTCGGCTCGGCAACGAGACCTAAGCCAACTAGATTCGCACCCGCCCCTGTTATCAGGGCTCCATCTTGGTCTTGGGCTGCCATCCAAGGTACTATTATGCCTGTACTACTTAGGAAATTTCGAAGGATGAAGATAAAGGATCGGAGTGGGGTGTTGTTGGCAAGGCCCAAGCAGCAAGGTTCCAACATCTGGACGGTAGACACTTGCTGTGGAGCTGATAAACTCCATATGCCGTCCTGTGAGTTACAGATCTTGGGGCATGTCCAAGAGGCTGTTGTCCTTCCCGAAACCCCGTCTTTCGATCTCCTCGACTCTATACGACGGCAGTTTCAGAAGCCAAAAGCCACTTTTCGCCAAGCAGTTCTACTTGGACACAAACATGTCAACGGAAGTAACCTCAGCGAGGACCTGGGGACTTTCGTGGCTTTAGGAATGTTTGACTTTGACGATGAGGCTACCGATAAAGTCTTCTGTTTGCAGCTTACAATTGAAGAAGGGCTGATGCTACGTAAGAACGACAATGGGACGTTCCAGCGTATTGGGCTGTTTCAACCATACAAGGACGATTGGTTCAATGGTGTAGAAGAAACTGAAGTTAGGTTAGTGTAGGGAAATTATAAATCAAGCCCTGGTTTGGCTCTGGGTTTCGCTATGATAATTATTGAGGGACGGAATTGATAGTAAAAACAAGGGCTATAAGTACGGAAACATAAAACGCAATATAGCAAGCGCTATCATATAACCCAGTGCAGTTATATCTAGAAATAAGTCCCTACTAAGTCAGTTATTACTTGAATTATAGACTTAATAAGCTTAAAGCTATATAGTCCTAATATATAGTATATATAATCCTTCCTTTAAAGACTATTAAATTTCTTATACTAACTATTTACTAATAATTAAAAACTTAGATATAGATTATATATGAAAGGAGATATTTAATAAGATGTAGAGGCTGTCTTAAGTAAAGTTTAATATTCTCTATAAACTAAGTATTAAGCAGGCTCTTAAGTCAGTAGAGAAATTAAGGGTGAAACCTGGTAGCCTGTATACACTAATTACAGGAAGTTAATATTTAGTGGGTAGTGCGCTGTTTTCCTTGGACAAGTCGCTCCATGGACGGGTACATTCGAGATGACATGAGGACAAGGTCCCCAGTGTGGCTTTCATGTACTTGTGTAACTATGTTTTGTCTTTGACATGTCAGGGAAAGCTGTGCTGCCAGCTAGCCTTATACTGACAACAATACCCCAGGAGTTGCCGTTGGAGAGCAGGAGAAGCAGCATCGACTATATCAGAAGAGCGCAAATGCCCATACCCTCCATAGCTTCCCTTACACTCTACAGACGACTTGAACTATCCTTCGAAGCATCCAACTGAGCTTGTATTTTATGAAGATCAAAATGATACGATTGTCTGAATTATGAAAAGAAAGTAAACTGAAATACAGAAGGTTTTTCCTACTACGTGATTATCCGTTGCACCACCACAAGCCTATCTCAAGTTTCCACCGCCAATACGTTGTGTCTCGAAGCAAAGACAGCCAAATAGCACGATCAGCTTTATTATGTACGCATTTCGGGCATCTTATCATCAGATGTGTCACTAGGAGACCTCGGGTAGCGCGATCAGTAACGATATTCGTCACCTCAACCATTGCCAGAGCGTCTATCCTTCGAAGCTCGTCAGTACCAGTTGCAACTGACGGGGTCACTCCATGCATGATCAACCTCATCCTCGCAGGCCCGATCAAGAGTCATTGGCATTGAACATATTCTTGTACCTGGACAAACCTCAATACATTTGCAAACAAGCATACGTGCTGGAGGATAGTCTTCCAGACTTAGAAACGCAGCAATGCTCTTCGTTCCGGGATAGGTTAGAGGATCCATGCTAGAAGAATCATCCCCAACCTGGAACAATCCTCCTGTATCTCTTCCTATACTTCTCTCAATCCCCGCAGCAAAGGGCGATAGATCTTGGTCACCAAAGGTAGTACCTGGGTCAATAACATGTAACAAGTAAGTTTAAACAAGTTTAAGAAACTCGGTGCGGTATTGTTCATCTCGCCTCACGCGGATCTGGATGTCATAAGTATCAACTTCATCCTGGAAGTCAAAGTTGTACCACATTTTGAACTTGTCAACGCCATCTGTAACGGTCATAGCTTGCTCCGACACCATGAGTACATGGTAATGCGACGTGGCATCCGTGCGCTTCTCCTTCCCACCAAATACCTTGTACTTTCCTGTTGCTCGAAAAGCCTCTTGGAAGTCACGTGGATCGTCGATCCGACTCCCCAAGAAAGAAATAAAGTAAGCTCTTGTACCAGCGTTTGCCTCGGGACAAGCTGTATCCAGAAGTCGACCAATATTCATGCGGCATAATTTCGAAGGGCTCATTGTGTTAGCAGCGGATAGGAACAACAAAGTGTGTATCGAGCGTGAAGACAAAGTCAGAGTTTCCCTTCCATGATTATCACAGCGTACTGTTGCGTTTTATACCCGCGTATCGTGGTCACATCGTTACTAGGCAGCGATCGGTGAGGGACGAGCCAGCTGCGTTCTTAGTGGTCGGAAGCGATGGATGAGTGGAGACCCGTGTGCATACACCCTATGAGAGCGCAGCCCACACCCCGCAGACAGGGGTCGAGGAGGTGTGTGAGGGACGAATGCCCCCGTGAGGTGGAATGTTGCAAGCAAAAACGCGGCCATAACGTGCTTATTGGTTTATAGGTATGCATAAGCGCGGCCACATCGTTCTTATTTGTTTATTGGTATGCATAAACGCGGCCACGTCGTTCTTATTGTTTTCGTTGGCAGTCTGAACACGAAAGGGTTTTGTGACTGTTCTGGCTTTTTGGGCAGACGGTAGACTATGGCACAATACTGGTGTTGAAGGATCAATATTCATCCGACATAGCCAATCGATGGTAACTTAGTCCAAAAGTTTATCGGTTCTTGATGTATTAACCGTTTATTACTCTCAGCTACCCTAGAGTAGAGCCTATCGATAACACAGCTGATAAGCACAGCAATCGATAACACAGTAATAATGTTTATCGCTTATATAAATCGCATGCACAAATTTATATGTCTGGTATTCCTTCCAGATGGCGAGAGTTGAGTGAAGACTATTCACTATCTAGTTTTGCAACAAGATTAACCCCCTTTCCTAGCCTGCCTTATAATTTCGAACGTTAATGCAAACTGCAAGCAGGTGACAGTTAAAAGTATCTTCTTAGCCTGTATTATCCTGCCTGACTCCACGCCCACAGTCAATTATAGTTTCTTCCCCCCTAACAGTAGTTGGATTTTGGTGATTTAGATATTGACTTAGAGTGTTGCAAAAGAACTGGACTAATTGGCTATGGCATGGGTGTGAAGCCTCCTTCATGAACCTTGTATCACTCTGACGAAAGCTGAACATACTAGACTATCTAAAGAAACAAGGTATGCACTGTAATACAACCCAATTCATTTATCCTTAGAAGTGCGTCTTCACTAAATCCCTCGCAGCCCGAATGGTGTATTCCACAAGCTCAAAGCTATTCAATCCAGAAGTGAAGTAGATCCGTTCTTTCCCTTGGATACTATTAAACTTCTTGTACCAACCATCTGCCAACGAATCCGGACTAACATGGGGAAAGTAGGGAATCTTTCCACTAAACGCACGGATATCTGCAGCATCCAATGCAACACTCTTGGCGTTAACATTTTGCAAGTCTCTGTTGATCTTGCTTAAATCTTGGACTAGATGTTTCTTAACACTGGCAGCGTTAGGGTGCGCAGGATCGTCTACTGAGTAAACGTTGACGATGTCAGAGTTCGCATGCAATGGTGTCAGATATACAGGTTGGCCTTCGGCCTTGAATGGAACAAGTGGGTTTGAAAGTTCTTGCGAAACACTGAGATTGTGGCCGAGGTGGCTCATGCGAACGGCTGATGAGAAGTAGCCATTGACGTCAACTTGAGAAAAGAGAGTTTTCTCTGCGCGTGAGAGAGATAGGCCGGACTCTTTGAGGGCATCAGATGTGGGAGGGAATGCGAGGATAACATCGGAGCAAGGCTGTGTCTTGATTCCCTTGCTTCCAGCAGTACGGTAGTGGATGCTTGGCTTCGACTTTCGTTCTATATGTGTTAGCTCGGACCTCATGCGGGCGATAGCTGACATACCGATGCGCTCGATTCTCGTATTCAGATGCACTGGTCCTTTTAGATTACGAGCTAATCGCTTCAGGACTTTGTAAAAGTCTGCCAAGTTAGCCATCACTGCGGTATTCCACTTTCGAAGGTTGGGAATTACCTGTTTTGTAGGGCTGGATGGCGCCGATGAAGCTTCCAACAATATCGGGCGCGTAGAATTGTAAGTAGTAAAGCTGTAAGTGGTGTGAGCCTTGCAGCTGGGGAGGTAAAGGCGAGGTAGTAACTTACTGCTGGGACTTGAGTATAGTCACCGTATCCATAGTTACCAGCGCTGCGGTTGATGACTGAAGCTATAATTGGAAACTTGTTCGCAAGAAGCCAGTCCTGTCCAGGAACCATGAATTCTTTCGGGACACCATTCTAGAAGCCAAGGTCAATACTGCAGCACAACACGTGATCATTAATGCACTCACCTTATAGCCGGGAACAGCATAAGGAGCAAACTTGTTCTGCCATACTTCAGTATATCGCTTTAACTCTTCTTGCAAAGCCTGCGCAGTAGCAGGCGACGGAGGCTGCATCAAAGCCGCAGCGCCAGTCTTGGGGTTGTAGTCATAGCCAAATGCAGGATCGAACTTATCAAACGCGACACCGGAAGACTTGACAAACGCGTAAGTTTGGGCATAGCTTGGACTCCCTGTGAAAAGCACAGCGCCAAGAGGGAAGTACTGGCCGCTACCTGGATTAATTGATAGTTTCGCAAGAGGAATTCTGGACTTACTCTTCGTAATGAGACTGACACTTTCCACCAACAGTATCGCGTTTCTCAAAAATGACCGTCTTGTAGCCTTTGTCCTCAAGTGCCTTTGCAGCTGTAAGGCCGCTTACACCGGCACCGACAATGCAAACCGGAAATTCGTACTTGGGCGCAGCCGCTGCATTGGTGAGCGATGCCACAACAGTTATCAGAAAATACAACTTCATCATGATTGTTGAAAAGTTCCGAGTAAGCGGGCATAGCTCATGCTGGTCCCTGGGGTTTTATTGTATTGTGATCTTCCGCTAAAATCCGGAAGTTCGGCTGCTGTGCGTAGGGGTGAACAAGCCACCACGGTCCAGAATTAGAACTATTGAACTAGTGTCTCACATGTTAGCATCACATGTCACAGTTGTACCACTATCCCAAATACTATTGAATTCTATCTCCCTTTTCTCCTCAGCCTCAAATTGTAAGCTTACCATTATATGTAAGTGGCGTCTCACAGGATCAGAGGCTGGCGTAGTTTGTCTCAGATTACGCTGTCAGCACGATGTCGTAGTCATTGTCCCGGAATAAGTAGGGGGAGTCGCCAAACGAAGCTTCAGCAACATTCGTAGTGTGCTTATCGCCCATGAGAAGAGGGTTCCCGGCATGATTCACCAATAGATCCATGATCTCGTCCATGAACAAAAGATGATATGCTAGGAGCAGCAAAGGATCCTAGAAAAGGGCAGTATCCCTACTGTTATCTGTAGATCTCTAGATCTCCGGGGTTCTAGATTGTGGTCAAAAATACAAACTAAAATCCGTCTATTGGGGATCGATTCATTAAAATCCATTCGATTTACTCACGGATTGCGTATTGAGCTTGGGAAGGATATTTCTACCAAGAAATGGCAATCGACAGTTTAGTCCATGAGATAAGCAGAAATATTGTAAAGTTCGGCCAATATGACCTGAGACGCCGCTGGTTGGGTACTGCACAATGTGATAGATTTGTGTCTATATGCATCTTTCTTTTCTCTCAGATGAATCCTAGCGCTTATCCCAAAAACCTTTCTTTAAGTGTTCTAGTTTATTTAACCAGATCATCGAACCTGACAAGTTCGATACCATCCTTAGTCGTTACCTTCAAAGGTTTCGTCGCAATCCAAGCCCTATAAAGAAATTTGTAATCTCCATAGTTGTGGCTGTTAACACAGGCCATATCTATAATACATGTGGCATCTAATATCAATCGGATCGACTACGTCTAATGACTAAAACGATCAAAGTTGTAGTCTCCGCTTGTGTGTCGTGTCACTCCCGTCTGGATTGGAATATCTGCATGGATGATATCGGATGCCGAGTCACTAGTGCGATCTATATCTGCATGAAGCTATACTATGTACTATATATTTATTAGTTATATATTATAATTAAAAATAGCTAAGTACTAATATACCTCTTATATAATATATTAGATCTCTCTCCCTATTAGCTTTATTATATCTTATATAAATGCTATATCTAATATCTATTTATTTCTTACTAATTTAAGAGGAATACTGAAATTCTAGATTGCGCTAATTGTCTCCAGAAAGTCGAGCTACTAGGAACATCAGTTGGAGTAAGAAGAGCTTGGAAGAGTAAAATGCCCGATCAGCCGTAGACCTGTTCTTAATGGTGATGGCGATAATGTCAGTCATATTGACGGTTGAAATGACAATTAGAACGCCAGAAATAGTAGATATGATATGGCTGCCATTTGACATGGAGGGAGTCCGGCCTTTCTATGTGTCCATCACCGTGAGTTTATCACCCTCAACAACAAAACAGGAATATCTGCTCACTCCTAGGAAGTCGGTGAAGAAGCATATGCGCATGAGCGGAAGCTACTCATCTCTGGCTTGAGAATGTAGGCCTAGACCCTTCATAGGCAATCTGTGAGACATTGTTTATTGCAACCAGCCAGTCTCCCTGCAGCGCTTTTATTTCCCAGCAGTCTAATTGGTATGCAAGTCCGCGACAAATCAATAGTTCGATGCAGTGAGATATGCATGTTTTTCAGCTACAGTAGCATACAATTAGCGTCCACAAATGTAGCTCACAAGTGCCCTGATGCACTGTTCCTTGCACACCGCATAATGACCATGAACCTATGAGCAAATCTTGGTAGCTGAGAGATTGCCAACAATTTGCGGTATACTTCTCGTCTAGTCGAGAGAGCTATTAGTATCCGTATTCCAGATTTGGCCGCCCATACTATATTTAAGGCGTATAATAGTCAATATAAAGATAGATATGAGGGTGCCAGTATTAAAATTGTTAGTTCTCTTTAAGTGACTCTGAAAATAGAAACGCAGTAGGGGAAGGCTCTTATCATTCTATATCATATCCACTATCAACTTTCGCAATGCGTTAGCTTCATGGCATACACCAGTTTCTAGGTCTTCTTCCCGCTCACTAGAAGCCCAGATCGTCGTTAGACTTGTGTACTGATCTAAGCTTTCCAACATTTTGGGTATCTCAGATGTTACATCAACATCTTGATTTGTACCCACGATCTCCAGAACATTCGTCATCAAGGAGTCAAATCTTGAACAGAGTAGCTTCCCCTGCTCCCATCGCTCACTCAAGCTCCGAAGGATAAACATAGTATCTCTGACCATGACCCAGATGTTTAGCGTGCGCAAGTCATGACGGCTCTCATCAGATCCTGCACGAAGGCTCCAGAAACTGTAAAGAGCCATGAGGCCGGTCCAATAGATCTTTTCGCACGCGACCTGAACGTAGAAGATAGAATTCGTTTCTACCAAGCCACGATAGAGACCGATGAATCCGATTGCGGAATGCCACAGTTCATTGAGCTCGTCCATCGTTCGTTCGGGAAGTAACCTACAGGGTCTCAGAAGAAGCATGCGGCCCATCAGCCATTCGCTCTCTAGAAGAGTCCTTGTCGGTAGCCGAGAGCTCGCTTCTTTCCACACTGATAACTTGTGGGAGAGCTGCATAAACGTCTCTCGTGCAACATCCGTATTTGCTCCTTTAACATCATTGAGGTGGTTGTAAATCTGAGACTGGATCTGCAGGGCACGATAACGCTGTAAGTACCCGTGAATCTGAACAGGCGTAGCTGGAATCTCGATTCTGAACGTTGGTAGGGACACATTGATTGCCGAATCAGATATCTCTGTAGGGCGTCCACATCCCAGACTCATCGACCGGTCAAACGCATAAACACTCCACCACAGACGACGTCGCGTTTCCAACAAGCTCACTTCGACCGAATCTGGAGGTTGCGGATCTTGGTGGAGACCAAGGTCAACGCACATTCGCATGCCAACGCCGATCAAGTACCATGCATCGAGCAGCGAGGGATTCAATGTCGCAAATTGTATTAGAAACAATATGGACTGTACTCCGATTATATTGCTTGGTATGATAGCAGATTCTCGGAACGCTAGGGCATTTCGGAAGAGTCTTTCTGCTTGAGCTGATATGACGCTGTCTGCACTGCGTGAAAGGCTGGAAGCTGATATTGCGAGTACTAACAAGACAGTGAAATAGCTATAACCGTGGCTGAGGGACGAATGATCAAAGTCTTCTGCACTCGGTGATAGAATACTGATTGGGTCTGGTGGACGTTGCGGGTGTCTGTCTTGTACAGAAGCCGATGCGCCGGAGAAGACATGCTGAAATTGTACCCAGAATCCTTGGATGGAGAAGAAGGGAAGACGCGGATATACGTTGTCGAAGTAATGTTTCGCAAGGCTCAAAGCTGTGGATTCCTTAGGCAGGCAAGGTGTCATTTCATTATGATGGGTCTCATGGATGGATATCTGATCTGTGCCTGCGGTAGCCAACACAAGCGTTGAGAGCGTTGGTCCTCCTGTATCCGATGCGTATGAGCATGGAATAATCGGAAGAGCTTCTATATCATTGACCAGAGAGTCTATCATTGAGCTTTCCTGTGCTTTTGGCTGTTGATGTTGGACATGTGATGATGGGGTTTGGGCATCTTTTCCAGCCTGAGCTTCAGCAAGCCGCCTCTTTGCATTGGCTATCCTTTGTAGGAGAAATGTATGGTAATCCCTTGCTCGACTGGACGTGTCATTCTGAAGAGAGCAAGTCTGTTGGCGACCAGATTGAACACAGCGGCCACAAGCTGGAGTGGCACCATCACACTGTAAATCATTCAGCATGTAGACAAAAAAGATTGACAAATTGTGTTATACAAACCTTGATCTTTCGACTTTTACAGAAGCTACATGCTGAAAATACTTGAGATACCCTCAAAGATACATTTCTCAGAGGGCCTTGTGGGTCATGTGGTCTCGTCTGAGCCATCTCAGCATGAGATAGTGCAAGTCACTCTAGTCACAAGATGTCTCGTCTCCCAACAGCTTCAGTTGCTTGGAATCAAGCGGCACAATAGCGCGCGTATGGATGCTGCGGGGAAACGTAGCGAGTGACGGAACCGCCGACAACTTACATTCCGCGACACTTTGTGGGTCGCCCGTGGCTAGTCTGTCCAGGGTTCGGAGTAATCAGTCCTCGAAGAGCAAGGGCCAATCATTGCTAAAGTACAACGGCGGTTCCGTCTATACAAATGATGATAACCGGTACTATTTGTTAATCAACCACATCATGTGATTTATGATGACAATAAATGATTACTAGATTTAAAATATCAAGGTCGTCAAGAAATTGGAAGCGTTAGAAACAATATTCTCGGTGTGCTCTCTTGTTTTCACTTGACCAATACTCCTCCTCCCCTCATACAACCATGGCCCCTGCAAGGATATCCCACGACCCTGTTCTTCGCCGCGAGCCAGCAGCGTCAAGTCGCGACTTCCAAGTCCGCAACCTGGACGCAGACCTTTGTGTTTGCGGAGGTGGCTTCGCCGGAACTATTGCTGCAATCGCCGCAGCAAGGAACAATGTCAAAGTTATACTCATCCAAGACCGTCCTGTTCTAGGAGGCAATGCCTCAAGCGAAGTTCGCTTATGGATCCTCGGAGCGACTTCGCACATGTTTAACAATAACCGCTATGCTAGAGAGGGCGGTCTTGTCGATGAGATACTCTTGGAGAATTTGTATCGGAATCCTGAAGGCAACCCTTTGATTCTAGACACGATTCTTTTGGAAAAGGTTCGGCTTGAGCCCAACATTCAGCTATTCTTGAACACAGCACTAGTTGGGTGTGAGAAAGACGGCGATCGGATCAGCTCTGTCAGCACATTCAATTCCCAATCATCACTCAAGTTCAATATCCGAGCTGAGCAATTCATCGACTGCACAGGCGACGGCACACTCTCTTTCCTAGCCGGTGCGCCATTCAGAATTGGCGCGGAGAAGCGCGATGAGTTTGGAGAGCTTTTTGCGCCATCTTCAGAGTATGGCCACCTCCTGGGTCACTCTATCTACTTTTATACCAAGGATGTCGGCAAGCCCGTCAAGTTCGTCGCCCCATCTTATGCACTCAAAGACGTCGAAGCAGAAATCCCCAGGTTTAAAAGCTTCAGCACCAAGGACATGGGCTGCAATCTTTGGTGGATTGAGTATGGTGGCAGACTTGATACCATTCATGATACTGAGGAGATCAAGTGGGAGCTTTGGAAAGTTGTTTATGGTGTCTGGGACTATTTCAAGAACTCTGGACGTTTCCCTGAGGCGGAAACGCTGACACTCGAATGGGTTGGTACTATCCCTGGAAAGAGGGAGAGTAGAAGATTCGGTCAGTACTTCTTCAATGATTCGCCCTTTCGAGGCTAACATCTACAGTTGGTCCCAAGATGATGGTCCAGCAGGATATCGTAGAGCAGAGGTTCCATTCTGACGCTGTCTCTTTCGGTGGTTGGTCCCTCGATTTGCACCCTGCCGACGGTGTCTTTTCCGAAGTGGACGGATGCACCCAGTGGCACTCCAAGGGTGAGTTTGTCATATACCCAAAACACGGCATGCAACTGACACGTATCCAGGAGTGTACCAGATACCCTTTTCCTCAATGGTTTGCTCCGAGATACCAAATCTCATGTACGGAGGTCGCATCATCTCAGCGTCTCACGTTGCTTTCGCATCCACACGAGTCATGGCAACTTGCGGAGCCAACGCCAACGCTTTGGGAATCGCAGCCTCGCTTTGCAAGAAGAACGCCATTGATCCTGTGCAGCTACTCCAAAAAGCTGAGATGAAGAACTTTCAACTGGAGCTTATGCGCTTTGGGCAGTTTATTCCAGGATATAAGCTTGAAGATGAGAAAGATCTTGTCCGTTCAGCTTCAAAGATTGACGGCTCGTCTACTTTCGAACTGTCCCAACTCCCAGCCGACGGACCACCCAAAGTCTTGGTCAGAAGTCTTGCGCAGATGTTGCCCATGCTACAGGGACCTGTTCCCAAGTTTTCCATCACTGCCATGTCGGTTGAAGCCACAGAGTTGACCGTCCAGCTCCGAGGGTCTCAAAAGCCTTACAATTACACACCAGAGGTCATCTTGGCCGAGAAACGATTCTCACTAGACCCAGGTGAAAATGATCTTGTCATTGACTTTGAGATCGAGAATCCTCAGACGCAATATGTTTTCCTTGCTTTCATGCAGAACGAGTCTGTCGCACTCTGCACAAGCAAGACCCGTGTTTCAGCTCTCATGACGGTCGAACACGAGTGCACGCAAAGTCCACCTAGTGACGTCGGCGTTGATGAGTTCGAGCGATGGACACCGGTTAGGAGACCAATGGGCCACAACCTTGCATTGAGCGTGGAGCCACCTCTCCAGGCATGGGGGGTCCAGAACGTCCGTAATGGAGTTGCGCGTCCAACCAAGAGAACAAACTGTTGGGTTCCTGGTTTGGGGCCTGATAGAAAGCTTCTCAAAGTCTCTTGGTCCAGTCCGATTGACGCTAGCAAAGTGGTCGTCTGCTTTGACACAGACTATGATCACGCCCTCGAATCTGTCTTGCGAGGCCATCCGGAGAGGACCATTCCATTTTGTGTTAAGAAATGGCGCCTATTGGACCTTTCTGAAGGCGAAAAAGAACTTTACGTGGAAGATGAGAACCACATGTCGCGTCGCGAGGTGGTCCTTGACTCACGTAGGAAGTTGACAGATCTTGGAGTCGAGATTCTTGAGCTGAATGGGGGCGAAAGTGTTCTTGGTGGTATATTTGAAGTGCGCGTATATGAATAGTTTTGTTTCACATTATTCTAGATCTAAATACTTCAGACTATCTCTCTGTGCAGTGAACATTTCCTCTCTTGAGCATCCACATCTTTACCTGCCACTCTAACTGTTTGCTCCCACAGAATAGTACCGGGTCATCAGTCCCATTGATAACAGGTTCAATATCTCTTAGCTCCATTCGTCGAAGACAGAAGCCCATATCACCGTCCAAGTTTTGTGAGAGACTCTTCAACCGCTCGTGCCACCATTGAGACGATTTACCATTGACCATCCCGTCACCTTGTTCCCCGCTTGTGACAAAGATTCGGACCATGCTCCAATCTCTTGGGATGAGTAGTTGATGTGTTAGTAAATATTCGATAGCGGCAAAGTCACTACCCCGAATGCTGCACATCAGAACTGGCTTCCTGTCTCCGGCCTCGGGGCTACTTCTGTGGTTCTTTTCCGACGCCATCGCAATAAACGGGGCGATCCCGGTGCCTCCAGCAATACAGATTAAACTCTGGGCGCTGTTGAGTATAGCAGATGGAAATCCACCACCAGCTTGAACGATGCCTGCAACTAACGGAGAGTGTGGACGCGGAAGCCCAAGCAGACCCGTGACACGTCCATTCCGAGCCATAAGCGAGATGGTCTCGATCAATCCATCGTCTGCATATCCGACATGGTATGGGGTGAATGAAAGACGCCTGTCCTCTTCTGATAGGTTCTGAGGCCCAGACAGAGGATCAAGATCTGGAGGGAATTGAAGCGTCAAGTGTTGACCAGGACGGAAGCTCCGATCGAAATGATGATTGGACTGGACTGAAAAGGTGTGGACACTGAGGTTGGGTGTCAAACGGGTGGAAGAAACATGCTTGAGCTGGTCAAGTGGTGAGTGGGCACCGTTCGCGTTGGATTTGACGCTATCGAAAGTCATCTTAGCTTGGTAACGAATGTGTCCAATTGATCAATCTCGCAGATGTTAGCTACCTGGGATAAAGCCTCAAATAGTCAGGCCATAGATAGGTCACGCCTACAGACTATCCACAATTCTAAACAAGTCAAGCTATCAGTAACTAACTCATCATTCCGTTCAGCCGTCCAAGACGGGACCGCCGTGAGGGGTCTAAGTCGTTGGCGGAGGTTCCGTCTGCTGGATATCCACATCGCGGAATTTTTCAACACCCTGGTCAACTCCTCCATCAGACCACTGTCTCCGCGCTTCCCCAGATCTCAACCGTGTTGATCAGGATAAAAATGATAACTTCCCCGGATTCTTTGCGGATAATTCTTTCAAGCACGAACTTTCCATCATTAACGAATTATCTGAGCCTTTAATTATCACAATGACCACAGTTGGGGGCACAGCAGAGCCCAAGATGAGCGCATGGCTGATCTTCAGCATCGTCGTCATCTCAATGGGGTCCATCTTTTGGGGGTAAGAAGACGACATACACGCTATTTACCAAATCACTGACAAAGTACCAGTTATGATATTGGCATTTTGAGCACTATCTATGTATCCCCCGGCTTCAACAAAGCCTTGGATAATCCGTCCTCCAGCGACAAGGGACTCATCACTTCCATCTTCTACGCAGGTCAATTCATTGGCTTTGCGTTCTTTGCAGGGCCCTTGAACAACCGCTATGGTCGACGCTGGGCAGGATTCGGAGGTGTTTGTCTACTCTGTGTAGGCGCTGCCATACAAACCGGTTCGGTTCACCTTGCTATGATGGTGGTGGGAAGGATCGTTGCCGGTCTTGGTACTGGCGTGGTATCTACTTCTGTCCCGCTTTACTTGAGTGAAATATCACCTGCCAAGAATCGAGGACTCTACGTTGCTGCGAACCAGGTCGGCATTGTGTCTGGGTAAGTGAACACTGAGTTCTTCAAGGCGATGATTGTGAAGTTCTAATGAAACTAGTATATCCATCGCGTTCTGGGTTGGCTATGGATACTCCTTCTGGAAGACTGGCAATGGCGTTGATCTGGAGTGGAGACTATCCAACGCCATGCAATTTGTCCCCGCTGTTCTCTTCTTAGTCGGTGTTCCGTTTATCCCCGAGAGGTATGTCCCGAGCCCATAGACTCATGATCGTCTACTCATAAATATCTTTCAGTCCCCGATGGCTTGTCGAGTCAGACCAGATCGAAGCCGCAAGCCGATCCCTCTCCAAGCTACGGGGCCTTTCTCCCAGCGAAGTCCAACCGGAGCTCGACGAGATCCACGCCAACATTCTCTGGCACCAAGAGAATTCCATCACGTCTGCACGCGTCTTCATCCAGCAGAAGCCATTGTGGTCGCGACTTTGGCGCGCGTGGTCACTCGCATTTCTTCAGCAAATGAGCGGTGCTGCTGGTATCAGATACTACCTCCCAACAAACTTTATCGCTGCTGGTACTTCGAAGGAGTTGAGCCTGCTTGCTTCTGGCATTGATGGGACTGTTCAAGTTGCGTGTACTGTTGCGGCCATGTTCTTTATTGATAAGCTTGGTCGAAGGCACTCACTTGGTGTGGGGGCTGTAATCATGGCTTTTTGTTTGATGGTAAGTTGAAATATTCTATCAGGGCGATTGATCACTGACAGTTGTGGTAGATTAATGGCGCTCTGCAACTCGCCTATCCCGGGCAGACGAACTCGCACGCCAACTACGTCAACATCTTTTTTATCTTTTTCTTCACAGTTGGATGTAAGTCTTTGATTATTCACCCTTACCAAACAGATACTTATGAGTCTCTTCAACAGACAGTATGGGCTTCGGACCATGCGCATGGATCTACGCATCCGAGATCTTCCCAGCAAATTGCCGTTCCAAGGGTCTCGGCATTTCCTCCTCTGGTGCATCTCTGGGCTCCATCATCGTTGGTCAAGTTTGGCCCGTTGCTGTATCTCGCATCGGTCCACGTGTTTATTTCATCTTCATGTCTTTCAATGTCTTCTCTGCGATTCTTGTCTATTCGTGCTACCCTGAGACAAAGAACAAGACGTTGGAGGAGCTTGATTCGCATTTTGGCTCGCTTAATGTTCACGCGGAGGAAGTTGCTACGCCTAAACAAATGCTTGCTGTGGAAGAGCAACGCGTCGAGGCACGTACCAAGGATGCTTGATAGGCACTATATTTGATCAATGCTGGATTATTCTCAGCACTAGCACTCTCAATATCCTGTTAGTCAAGATTTGAAATATGGTTATAGCATCACTCAGTTCAGCATAATTCACTTGTTCCCACGATGTTTACAGATGGGCACTCATTAGTGTTTACCCAAACCTCTAGGATTTTGTTCAATCATATCGTGCCCAACTACTTTCTCAAAAGTATAATAGTTATAACAAACATGATTATTAGTGATTAATTGCGAACACTTAATTTTATAGATAGTTGTTGTTGTAATCGTTCTCAATAAGCCGTTTGCTACCCTGAACCTCAAAGTAATATAAGTGATGGGCAGCATGCTCTGAGAAATCATTTAAATTAGCCGACGCTAGAGGATATACACTAAACTATATAAGGGAAAGATCGACTAGTCAGCCTGTGCGCTATACCCAGATGGGCTTGAAGCGAAGTGACGGAATGAGGTCCGCGTAAACTGTCTCCGCACTTTTGTTGACTTGATCGACCTGACAATACTGACGAACAAACACCACGCCACCTCACCAACCCATCACCAATGTTAGATACTGTTCAAGATTCTTCAAGTAATGAGCATCGTCTTGGATAAGTACAGCCAAGTCCACTAGTCCACTACTGAGAACTTCACCTGGATATGGATTTGCAATGTTTTGTACGCCAAAGAACATTCTCCTCCAAGGCACACATCTGACTGTAACATTCTCGGCAGACAATTAATGCCTGCAATCGCTGTAGAAAGCGAAAAGCGCGCTGCGATACAGGTACACATCGAGGTTCCATACTCTGCCCTTATCAATGACTAACATCAGGTCAGAGATTCCAGCATGCCGGCCATGCCAAAACTCAGGGTCGACCTGCGAATACACAGACGGGCGCTCAGGCAATGTCCACCCAAGAAGCGTCATCCATGACCTCGAGAGAGAACTCATGAACTTGGAGACGCAGATTTATGATGCCGAAAATGCACCAACCGAAACATCGCCAGCTACTTCCAACCTGCGATCTGGTGATGACGCAGCACAGACTTCTATCACTGGACATACTGAGGAGCATCCTACCTTTGCCGAATCTTCAAGTGGTATAGTAACCGCTCTCATGTTGATAGCCAATCCTAACATCATCCAGGAATCAACTTGGTTCGATCAGCACTCGAGTGCGCTCAGCAAGATTACTCGAATCTCGAAACTCCATCAGATTCAGCAGAAACGCGACCCACGCCACAGCCGCAGAAAAGCAATGCAAGGGTGGCTTTGCCTCCACGAGAATTGGCAAATAATCTCACAGACACATTCTTCAGTTGCCATCAAGTTCAATATCCGATTCTCAACCAGGAACAGTTCGAGGATACCATGTCACAATTCTACGATAAACACAATGGCAGAAGCGATACTCCTGACTTATCACCCTCTGATGTACGAGTGCGTTTCATGATTAACATGGTACTTGCGATTCCCCTCATGTCGATGGCAGGAGACCATGAAGAAAGCCATGCAATGTCGAAAGGTTTCACCGCCAATGCCATGGCTGATGTGAGCCATATCATGCAGACGAAGAACGTGCAGTCTTTTCAATGTCTACTGCTACTCTTATTACTGTCAATAGTAGACTCTGCCCCTGCACCCGTCTGGTATATATCTGGTCTTTGTATGAGGATGTGCATTGACCTAGGATATCACTCGGAAAGGACTATTAGTATGTCCTGTTCAGCGGGCGCCACTGACACGCAGAAAGAAGAAGATGCAGATGTTAAACGAAGGCTTTTTTGGATCGCGTACAGTTTCGACAGAACGTTCAATATCCTACTGGGTCGTCCCTTTACCTTTGACAATTTGTCAGTAGATATTAACTTACCTGGCTGCTCGCTGACGTCTGCGACTCGACGGCAGACATTGCATTGGCTCGAGCTGCAACGACTACAAAGTGAGATCGTTCATAAACTTCATAGTACCCGAGAAGTTACAGATAGACACAACTCAGAAGAATCAGAGCTTGAACTATCTCAATGGACGAACGATATGGCACAAACTCTAAAAGAGTGGAATGGGTTCGCACAAACGCTTGCTGACCCTTGTGGCTACGACGTTAACTGGTGGAGCTATTGGCACAGAACAGCTTTGCTCATTCTATACCGACCATCCTTGTCACGACCAACACTCAGTCCTTCCGAGACCTTGTCTTGTTATATGGCCGCAAAAGAGCTCATACAACTGTCATTCCTCCGCATCAGTGAAGGCCTCGCTGACTTTACTTGGATTGACCTCCATTTCCAATTCATGAGTGGTATTACCATGATCCTCATCATATGGAAAAGTTTAGAAGCAAGGAAAAAGGCGCAAGAAGATTGGATCTCGCTCAAGAGTAGCCTGTTCCAGTGGAAGCTGATATTGGAGCGACTTGGAGCCCGTTGGGAACGGATTGGTCGAGCACGCGAAGTACTATCAAAATTGGCTGATGCTACTGTTGACCTTGTGGAGAAGGTTCCTACGGGAGCTACAGAAGGTACTCTTAATCCACGACCATTGCAGAGTATGAAAGAGACACGGCGTAGCCAAAGACGATCAATTGTGCAAAGACTTCGAAACATGTCGCGGCAAGATCAAAGTCAGACTGGAGCCCAGGACTCAAGTCCACCTTGTTCCAACTCAGGGTTTGACAGAGGAACTACACAATTGTCCAATAACAACAGTAACCCCGAGCATCGAGGTCAAGATGTGACAAATATGCAGAATCTTGCAGAAGGAACCGCAGGGTGGACTGACTCTGACATCAATCTGCAACAAGAGACAGCGCTCGGGTCACAAGACGTCGGCAATTCCTCACAATGGGAGACAGAACAACCACTCTGGCCACTACTCAATCTGTCTGATACCACAACTGGCACTGATGAGCTGGATCTTTGGGCGTATTTCTCAGCACCGATGTTGGGCATGGAACATATGGCCATCCCAAATTTCAACACTGCCACCAGACCTGATGAGTCCCTGAACAATAGCATCCTCAACTTCCAAGGGGATCTCAGTCACCTACCATCTCAAAATGGAGCAAACAGTACCGAGGAGAGTGATTATATACAAAAATATTATGCTACACAGTAACTTGGCCACCACAGTTGAGTCTAACTTGCAGTGTCTTGGGGTAGGAGTTCAGGACGACATGGATATTTTGCTTCTTTTGCCAAGCGACTGCTACATCAAGAAACGAGACCAATTTTATCAATTTCCAACACTGCCTTGACTTGATCGATCGGTGGCCTACCTTCTGCAACGAAGAAACAATAGTCCGGATCACGTTAGCTGACAGGCGACGGAACCGCCGCTGTGAATCTTTGATCGCGGCCGTTCCGACAGCGACTACAACAACACCAACTAATCGAAAAGAGAGCATCAACTCTCGACCCCTGCAAAGGCTGTACACTAGACACCCCCTAAAACATCTTGACTGCCTCGACCGCGCGCGGCGGTTCCTTCATGAAGCATCCCCAGATTACACTACCAACCCATGTCCAGGAAGATGATCACGAACGCGGGGAGTCTGGGGAAACATGGAGGACGGAATTAATCCCGAACATAGACACCATCAACCATTGAGATAAATCCCACAGGGCAAAGGGAAGAGGATATTGTATATAAACTCGCACGAGTCCATTGTTGTAGATGATTATGAAGTGCTTCACAAGTATATCAACATGGCGAATTTCAAGTCTCTCATCTTTCTTGCTGCGCTTTCAACAGTACATGCTACGGCTACACCTGGTGCTCTGAACACCATATCAACTGCCGTAGATGTCAACAGTCAAGCTGGTTGGTGGAACCCCTTGGACGAATATGGCGGCTACGACTGGCTTGCCTACCTACGCAACCCTCCTGGTGGAAGCACAGCCAACAACAACGTCATGGTAGCACGTCGCTCTACTTCGGACGGCACCATCACCCGCGACTGTGTCAAGACTTCAGATGGTCAATGTGCTGTTTTTGCGGATGATCTTGGCCACAACACTCCAAGCATCAGTGTAGATGGCGATGGCTATGTGCATGTCTTTACCAGCATGCACAATGAGCCGTGGAAGTACTTCCGGTCTACTACACCGTACAGCAGTACTTTGGTCGATGCCAGCTCCGAAATGCCAGATCAAACCATCAAGGTCACTTATCCTGTCATCAAGCGGGATGCTGATGGGAATTTATGGTTGATCGTTCGTGGACAAGCAGTCAACGACAACAACGCAAAAGGTGGCTACTTTTACAAGTACTCAACCAGCGATGGATCATGGTCACGTGTGGCTATCTGGGCATACAACAAAGGCTACTCTGTATACCCTGACGACATCGCTTTCTCGTCGGATGGTGATGTCCATCTCCAGTGGGAGTGGAGCAAGTATCCTGCATCTGCTGTGCGCCATCAAGGAAGTTACGTTCGCTACAATCCATCGACAAACTCCTTTACGTCAGCTTCAGGGGCCACAGTTTCACTTCCAATCACACAGAACAGCGCCGATATTGTCTATCAGCCTTTGACGTCAGGTGAGACCTACAGTGGCGATATCAATGCCTCTCCCGGTCCAGCCTTTCAAAGTGCCAAGATGGCACTCTATGAGAGATCTGATGGATCCGTTCATATCCAGCATGCATACCGCTTCAAGACATCCAGCGCAGGTTCATGGCAGGTTCGTCGTGCAACTGCTACATACGGAACCCAGGATCCTTGGACGCGCGAGATTCTCTACCAGGATGGCGAGACAAGTGCTGCGCTTGGCATCACTCATGATGGTACGAGTGCACGTATTTACTACTGCCGCTCTTCGGCCAGTGCATACGTGCTTGAGAATGTCGGTGGCGCTGGTTGGACTAATACAGCTCTTGAGCCCGTTGTTGGGAAGAAGGTGCAGCGTATCCAAGCTTTGATGAGGAGTGATGGAACAGATGTCTTGTACCTGGGGTCACCTACAAATGTCAACTCTACGACTGGAAGCCTGTACCTTATGACCGTTGGGGGAAGAGATTGAATCAGTAAAACAAGTCTTTGGTGGTATAGACGTTCGAAGTAGGCAGGCTTTCTGATATTTTCTTCGTCTGCAAGCTATAAATCACCACACTTGAGTTGAGGTATTTAGACTATCATTCTGTAATAAGCCCTCACCAAGAGTAAGCATCTACCTCCAGCTCAAATACAGTATTGCTAGCCTTGCCTACTGCCGCCACCTTTGCTCTGACATCATCGCAAAGCGGCCCTGGCCCAGACACAACTACGCCGATCCTCTTCCAGCCCATAGCAACCTCATCATCAATTAGTGCAGAAATGTCAAATCGGCTACCGATACGAATATCCCTTTGAGTCCGGTCTAGCGTGTTGATGCATGGCTCAAGCTCGTCGACCAGACATTGAGCAGAGGCCTTGACGCTCCAAGCGAGCTTGACGTTCCAGTGACCCAGCATCCAAGGGAGAAGACTGGTGATGCCGATTCCTCCACCAATTAAAAGTACACGATCGCAGCGTAAAATCTGGTCTTTGCTGTTGTTACCGTAAGGACCTTCAACGAGGGTCAATAGATTATCGGCTGGCTGAAGATAGCTTGTGATGCCCTTTGCCTTCTTGACGAAAAGTGTGACACCTCCGGAGTTACGCTTTTCATCCGAGTTTGCGGAGACCCTTCGGACAGTGTTTTGCGTCGTGCTCTCAAGATCCTTTCCTCCAGCTCCGTCATGGAATGGCGAACTTGGCAACGACGCGTCCCGGTTCTGCAACAGTCCAGTGGGTATAATTGAGAAAGGATGGTTCTCCCACGGTCGGTAGCAGCTGAGAGTAGGAAAGTATGCATATAAATGCTTGCCTGGCTCGTCGGTCCAGCGAGTTTCCTCAATGTCGATACGCATATAATCGTTGCCAAGATCTGTAACTTTCGATCTTTTGACCCCAGCACTCAGTACGCGACCGACTCGGATAATTCGGTCGAATGCCCAGACCGCAAAAGCAATGTAGAGCCAGACCTCATAGCCAGATGTATAATCTGGAACGTGCATACCCATCGACTCGTACCACAGGACAAGATGGTACCAGCAACCAACAATGATAATTACGGACAGGATAATATGGACTAGCAGGAAAACTTCGTAGTTCTTCCTTCGAACGTACAGCCCACTGCCGACGCTGAGCACGACGCTGAACACAGTGGCTGCAGCACCCCATGCCCACCATACTGTTTTCTCGTAGTGTCTGTAGGCCAGCAGGCCAAATATTGAATGCAACACGGCGTAGAGAGTGAACAGTCGGCCGATCCAGCGATGTAGCAACAGATACGTGGGATGTGACCAATTCGTCATCCACAGCAACAGATTATTCCTCGACGAAAACACAAGCAGAACGGGAAGAAGGGTAAAGGCGAAGGCTCCTGTTCGGTACAGAAGATAGGCGATAAGTTCTTGCCAAGAGCTCGTGAACCAGCCATTGGGTTGAGCCGTACGGTAGCCAACGGCGGTCAAAACCACGTTGAGGACGATAAATATGGCAATGTAAATTCCTTGGCCAATGGTTGGGGCATTTCCAATTTGAAATGGCAACGGACGGACAGAATAGGTTCCGATCGTGCTGGGATAAAGGATGTATGGTTTGAGTCGATCGTAGAGGGCGGACATGAAGGGCATGTATCGTAGCCAGGACATGAACACTGGGAGGCCGACCGCAACAGCTATGAGAACGATTCTGTATGTTGAGACGGACGTTAGCGGTTGATAATTGCGAAAGTTTGGGGTGTCATGTCTTGTATGCACTCACCCGTATGTGGATTCGAGAGTGATCTCACGCTTGACACCACCCAATACATTCCACTGCTTGAGATAGGCGGTTGGGTTAACGACAGAGGTCTCATTAAGTGACATGTCTGTATCAGCAACTTCATACTTTGGTGGTCGGGGATCCACCTCGGCGAGAGACTCAGAGTAAGTACATTTTGGAACGACCTCCTTACTTCCCGTAACCCATTTTTCCCAGTACGCCTCAAGCTTGGAGACGTGTTGGTCGGCGCATTTAACGCTGAGGCACCAAGCCGTAGATGTGAGGAAAGCGGTATTGTTGGCGCGACAGGCTGGTGTGGTTACCATGGCCATCATCATGTGTCCATGGCCGCCGCCATGTTCACTGCAAGACAGCGAAAGAGATGACAGGGACCGGAGGCACGATTCGGCGCAAAGGGGGTCGTAGGAGGAGAGACCGTAACCTTCGATGCTATTCGCTGCAGCTCGTGTAACGAGTACCACCAACCAGGCAAACAGACTGTGCCAAAGCGGCATACTGCTTCTGGTAATAAGACTTGACGTAACAGGCAGGTATGTAAATGCACTCGAGAGGATCAGCACTTGAGATCAAGGTCAGACGAATACAAAGCGAAACTTTGTAAACCAACAGTTGGATTGGGAGGACAGAATAGTGTGGAGTAGACTGGCACGGCTGTTAGTTGTATAAGAGGACAGGGTACGGTGACGTAGAGTAGTAATATGCTCAAACTGGCGCAGGGTTACTATAGAGCTGAAGAGTGGGATATCAGAATAGGAATAGCTCCTCTGGATATTAACGCTTATGTTCTCAAGATGATCCGATTTAGTTGAATGGAGTATAGGCTGCAGATACATAAAAGATGTTCGATGAAACATGAAACATATCACACTTGGTACTGGGATGGCTGTTACACACACTGAGATGAATGGTGGAGCCCTGCGCTGCGTATAGATGCTAGCTGCAGGAATGTCTCCAACAATCAAACAGCATCGGTACTGTGGTCTAGTTGGTTATGACATCTCGTTAACACCGAGAAGGTCCCCGGTTCGAGCCCGGGCAGAACCTCATTTTTTAACTTTTGGAGCTGTTATATTCCTTTTTTTGTTTTTTTTTGTTTTTTATTACTTACAAGAAATGCTGGTAAAGAGGCTCTAAGAGCAATGATCTATCCCAGTCTATATGTGTTCCCAAGTTATCCTTAGTGAAAAAAAGTGATGCTGCTAACTGTACCATCCCAATCTATATATTACTAAAGGCTTGTCTTAGATTACTAAAACTTTCCATTCTGATCTCCCAATACCATACCCTATCACTCAGCCTTCATCTGAAATGGGCACCCTGGAGCACTCCATTTATCTCGGATATATTTGCAGTATGCTTCGTCACTTTCTTTGATATCTGCTTTCCGTGCTTTGGCCTTTTCGACATCCAAGGTCTCAATCTTCTTCCAAAACGATTCCCTAGGATCAGGCAGAAATGTCTCAGCCAAACTCATCAATGTCCCGACCACAAAGACAATAATATATTTCATAACTGGATGCACTGGTTCTATCCGCATCGCTGCAAGTGTTGTCTCAAGCGTCAGGGATTTGACCGTGGCAATCGCCAGCCAGCGGAGTCCAGGGGGAAAGTAGCGGAACGCAAATTGATTCATGATTGCAAGACCGATATGCTGCATTCTCGGATCAAACTCGCGTGGAGTATTCTCATAGGCTTCGCAAAAGTTCAAACAGCCTTCAAAGTCATCAGGGTAACCGTGAACAGAGCTGCCATCCTCTTTGATAAAGAGAGGAGTCATGTCACGCCAAAAGTGATGAGCGGCGATCTTTTCTTTCTCCGTGAAACCAGATAAACCGATCCGAAGACGAAAGCGATGCATGAGAATTGCACTAAATGCGGTGACGTATAAAAAGTCTTCGTTGTAGGAAAAGTTGCCTGGGTATCGTCGGGCGAGAGAGGCATGGAGATTGTTGATGTGGTCCACGGCCTCACGGCATCGCTTATCGCTGGGGCCGTAATGCCACCATGTCATGTTGTAATTTTCCGTATCCTCAACGCGCTGGGTACCTCGCTTGATGACTTTGCCGCCATCTGAACGCCAAACAGTCTGGGCGCCGTGGGTTGTGATGATGAAGTTGGGGAATGTGAGGGCGTAGATCATGTTGTTCATAAAGTCGGACGATCGATAGCAAGACATGAGACGCCACATGAGCTCATAGTCATTTTCAGGATCAAGGCTCTCAATGGCATTTGAGATCCAATGGTAGCCTCCTGGTGTAATTTCTCGAGACATGATTGAGAGTAAAGATAAGTAGAATAAAGAAGGTATATCAGTTTTGAATAGAGTTAAATCTGTTCTGATTGTTTCTGGAATTTCACTAGTGGAAGGTAAGGAATCATAGCTTTTTTATGAGAGGCTCGTGCCCGTGGTTTGTGGAATTAGAATCGTGCTGCCGATGATGCCCCGTCGTTATCTACATAATTACTGGCGCGTCGATGTGTCAATGCGGGTATGAGGCCATAGAGTTCGTAGCGTTCGGAGCCCATCGGCGACTGAAACTTCCGCTTAATAAGCGCTGATTACATTAAGCAAAGGTCAGAGTGTTCTATTTTGAGCAATTCACCTTCATTGATCTACACTACATGCACGTATCAGGGACCGGAAGGGAATTATCCTGTTGTGCTAGCTCTATATCTGGACATGATATTATTACAATTATTTATTCTACTATATTACCACTGAGCTCGCTCAAACCACCTCTGTGAATCGCTGGCAAAGAAATGTCCCAGCTCAAGCTCATCGCCAAGATTCAGTGCAGGGCCTTCCCACTGTGGCATAGTGGACAGCAAATCTGACTCAAGGTCAAAGGAACCCGCTGCAAATGAGTGTGCTTCTAGATATTGACTTTCGGAATTGACTTCTTGATGAGGTCTTGAATCTGCGCAACACTGTTAAGACTAAGCATTATGGGAGAAAGAGCTTCAAGACATACCCCAGGCATTGACTATCCTGGTAAGCTGTTGTAAAAACTTAGAGCAGCGTAAGACAATAACATTATGGCCACTGAGTCTCAAAAGTGTTTCGGAGACTTTGTTCAGATACTTTTTTCCCTTGTCAAGACGATTAGCACTTGTAAATTCGTCTTCCAAGTCGAGTGAGATCAACAAGCCTCCAAAAACAGCCAGTGCTGCACTAAAGGCTAGAATATGTCAGAATGTCTCTCCTTAGTGTCCATAGAGAGAAAAGAAACTAACCATAATAGAGTGTGAACCACCAGGCGCCGATCAAATGGCGACCGTGATCAGGTCTTGTAAGTACCGAGTATATGATATCTATCGTACTCTCTGCCGCCTGTACAAACACCCTGTCAAAACTGGCTTGCATGCTATTGACTGACCCAGAATTTCGGTGTGGCATCTTGGGATCCTTGAGTAGGGCACCCAGGGATCGGATAAACATTGGGCGGTGAAGGAGAAGCTGAATGTTGAGATGTCTGAGCGTCAAGATGATTCGAAAGCGTTCAATTGTCGAATCGTGCATATCTGCTTCTGCAACTTCATTTGCGCTATGCAGACTCAGACGATGTGGCAAGCTGTTCTGCCAGTCTGTGAGTTCTTGTTCAAACTGAATAATATATGTCATGGTTGAAGTATCTGATGCTTGGTCTTCACATCCAAGGTTGCTTCCGTAGAGAGATACAATTATCTTGCCCATAATTCTGTACAATTGTCTAACATGAGTTAGTGGCTAGTTTTGAGAGATATCGGATCAAAAGGTATTCCAACATTGATGCATTATAAAATGCCGTGCTCAGCTGCTGCATTTCGTCAGAGGATAAGGGCTTGGGAAGGTCGAGACGAATGTATTCTTCTGGAATTGAACATGGACGCCCAAATGTCATACTCAGGCTTCTGTGAGGTATTGTCAGCTTCCACCACTGTTTGGACACGTTATGATGAAGCTTTTGGAAGAGGGGCCAACCTATCAAGCAAGATACACCCAAACCATGTGCGTTTCCTAATCTCCTGCTCAAGTGGAGTGAATTTGGAGGCAATATCTCTTGAATGCAGTCCAATAGACATGGCGCCTTTTACGGCAAGACCGTGTATTGTCCAAGTATGAACTGACTTGTGAGTACCCTGAAGATACTGACTCGTAAGCAAAAGAAATTGCACTCGTGAAAGTCAGCTTTGACATATCTATAGGGCCTTTTTCTGCACTGACCTATCTCGAGAGTGGTGCCTCGGAACATTTGTGTTTGGCAAAGCTCCTGAGCTCGGCGGTAGAATATATCGGATTCCTCGAAATGTGTCTCACTTCCAGAATCTTCCCAGCACGATGTACAAGTAGCCATAGCAAGTATCATGTTTAGTAAGCCCAGCCAAGTCCGACGAACGTCAGTCCTAAAACCACTTGCCTGGAAACGTTGATATGTGTCTAGAAACTCTTGCTGGTGGATGAATGGGAATAAAAGTCCTGTATTGGCAAAGTATGCACTAATTAGGCGTTTCATCACCTCATCCGAGGGTAAGAGATTGACACCCAATGTCTTGGATGAGTCTTGTGAGGTCTGGGGCAATGTGGTTGAGCTGCTTACCAGGCCACCCTCATAGACACTAAATTCTGAAGCGGGGGTTAGAGATGAGGGTTGACCAGTCTGTGGCCTGTTGAGATCTATGACCTTTCGGATGTGCCTCATTAATGCGATGTTGGAGGACGGCCCTGTAGAAGCGTCCAGTATTAGTCATTTTTAATCTCTCTCAATATCCAAAATTGATTCGCTTACCAAAGAATCCACAGTCCTGCTCGTCAACGAATGAGACAGCCATGCCGTCAGTGTTGTTTTGATCTGTATAAGACTCGTCCATCCTTTCAATATTCACAACCACATCGCCCGACTTTGGGTGATGTGCAATAGGGCCCTTCCCAATCTTGGAAATGGACTCCTCAACCACAAGTAGTCTTCCATCATGTTTTTGGACATTGGCTTCTAAAAGATTAACCTTTGCTTCCAGGGCGGCGAACAGACTAGGCAAGCGAACCGAGTTAGCCTTGCACACAAGTCTAGGGTAAGATGGGACAAGGCCACGAGAGAGAGTCTTACTCCTTTGGGACGAGAAGATTGGCCGACGTTTCTTGCTGCTCATAGAGACATTCGAAACCAAGCTTCTCACATGTGTCGCATCTTGGCCGTGCTCCATTACACTGGGATTGGTTAGTCAAGACTGATCACTGAGATGCTTGTCTATCTCACCCTTGACTTGCGGATCCTGCATGCTGAGCAGGCTAACGCAACCCGGCGTCTCTTGGGTGCTGGCTCCACATTGTTTGCTTTTCGCTTCTGTTTTACCGATTCCTCTTGGGATTCTTCTTCAGGTGTCATGGTATCAAACTAGTAAACTGGGGGATACTGGAAAATGGAACGATGAAGAAGAGGCCGGGGCAACATTGGGATGGGCCGGTTCTTGTAGTCAGACTAACATACCCTTGCGAACTCTATTTAAACAAGCCTACGTACACAGTGTCTCACCCTCATCATCAACCAATTGAATACATGGTTGCTCCGCAGCGGGGAAGCATCGGGACGTGAGTGCCGATGAGTGTAATTGTAGTCTGATATATCATATCAATACGCCTTTGTTAAGATGATGAGTATTAACAATCTCACCGTAATAAAATACAACACGAACTCAAAATGAGGGTAGCTTGGCAACGACTTATTCGATTTGTGTCAACAGATGGACGCACCCTGAGAGGAGAGCCTATACTTCCTACATGTGAATTCGACATCGGAGACGCGGTGGAGAAAACACGCCTTCAGGCCCGTGTCGTTGATGGAGACGATATTTACGACACGACTGGTGCCACGCGGGTTACAAACGAGGTTGTCACCGTCAAAACCCTCCTCGGGCCCCTGACGCCCGCCGATGTACCCATCCTAAGATGTGTTGGACTAAACTATGCCACTCACAGTACGTCAAAAAGAACTGTAGCACCGCGAGGCCTTTCAAGACATGCACTGACATTCATTAAATAGTTCACGAAGCTGGTCGAAAAACCCCGCCATTTCCATCTATTTTCTTCAAACCATCAACAACAGTACATGATCATGACGTGAATGTGGTAATCCCAAGGGTAGCCCAGGATGAACAGGCAGATTACGAAGGGGAGCTGGTACTGGAACACCTAGAAATGCTGCGCTTCTTAGTTGCTAATTAATTTCTCTAGGTTGTGGTCATTGGCAAAGACGCCAAAAATGTTCAGGAGAGTGAAGCTCTGGATTATGTCGCTGCTTACACAGCTGGAAACGATATTTCGTCACGCAAATGGCAAAGAGATCCCAATCTCGCAGGTGGAGTACCGCAATGGGGATTTTCCAAAGGGTTTGATACCTTTGCCCCATTAGGTCCTGTGCTGGTTTCGACCGAGCTGATCCCATCGCCCGAGAATCTTCACCTGCAGACGATTGTTGACAGAGAGGTACGACAGGACGCCAAACTGGATGACCTTGTCTTTTCTATCCCACGTCTGATAGCCCACCTATCATCTGGGACTACGCTGCAGAAGGGTAGTGTTATCATGACTGGTACTCCTGGTGGTAAGTCTACAAGTTCATGGGTATTGACCAGTAAGGTGCTAATCGAAGCAATATATAGGAGTTGGCGCTGGGTTGAACCCACCTAGGTATCTTGTGCCAGGAACACACATGGAAGTTAGAATCACCGAGATTGGAACTTTGAGAAATGGCGTAGAGTTTGAATAGATTTGGATTGTGTAGCTATGAGGATAACTGGGGGTGATCTTGGTCGGATTAGAGCAGGAAAATACATACGAACGTTCACGTTACTGTTAAGCTCATATCTTTATCTATATCGGATGAGTCTTCATTTATAAACGTTCATGTCCTGATTTAATCATAAAGCAAATTTAGAATACTTCTACTTCAGTCTCTACAGCTCTCTTCTCCAAGTCCCGTGCGATGAAGTTATTGTGCTTGAGCTTAGGAGGGCTAAAGATACAGGATGAACCCATGATGTAGGCAGAGGAAATACCCTCTTGGAGGCTTGTTCACACATATTCAGGTTCAGAAACGAATGGAATCACCGGGAAATGGTTCAATTCCAACAGGTGAATAATGAAACGAGTTAATCAATCTTGTTCAGAGGAAATTCATCTCCATAAGTTGGGAAATCATTCGAGAGAGATGCTACAGTCTACTCTCCACGCCAGCCCTCTCAGTCCTCCAAAGATTCTCAATAGCCTGCTCTGCGTCATATCCATACGCCCAAAGCTGTGCTACCGGGTCACTCCATTGGTTCGTACTCTCAACAAAAGGCCTCCCTTCAACCTCTGCCCTCATTCCCAAGTCTCTAGCCTGCTGTAGGGGGCCATCTGGGAAATGCCACAGTCTCCCATTGACCAGACTGGCAGACTGCATCCCATAGCTTCGCTGCATTCTCTCCTTCTCAAACACCCGTAAAGCCATTGGCACTTCCTCCTTACAGGTGGCTTCAGAAATTGCTGCAGCGAGAGCAGCCCCGTCTTCTACAGCCATTGCAGCACCCTGGGACATGTACGGCACCATGGCATGGGCTGCATCACCGAGAATGACGAGCTTTTGGCTCCTTGAGATCCAAGTCTGCAATCGACTACCGGTCATTAAAGGCCACTTTATAGTCTTTTTAATCATCATGATCACTTTCTGTAATCTATAGACCTGATTAGAACAAGATATGGATAGGAAATTGGGTGACGATAACTCACTTGGGGTCCCAATCGCGAAATGAGTCTTGCATGTCTTGAATTGCCGTCTCAGCGTTCCAGGTACTTGGTGACGAGTGGTCCACATGGGACAAAACAAGATTGAATGAGTTACCACCGGCAATGCAGTAGGTCATAACGTGGCGATCCTCTCCAATCCTATTGTGATAGAACATTCATTAGTCACTGCGTCTGGCCCAAGTTTGATTGTGTATGTCCATACCAAATATTAATACCCGGCTTTTCCAAAAGCCAAGACGTATCTTTGTCGCATTTCATGTCCTCGGTATCCACAGTAGCTCGGTATGCAGCGAAACCAGTCCTTTGAGCTGGTAGATCGGCACCTCCAAGGACAACCGATCGAGCAATGGACTTGACACCGTCAGCAGCGACAATTAGATCAGCACTGTACTCACGGCCGTCGGATGTTGAGGCCGATGGTGCCGCCTCATCATATTCGACAACCTTGCTGTCAGTCACAATCACTACACCAAGGTCTTCTGCTAAGCAACAAAGAGCACGGTGGAAGTCAGCGCGATGGATAACAAAGTAAGGTGCACCATATGTTATCTCAAAGTCTGGTGCGAGTCTCGTGTAGCCGATGGGGTCTCCGTTCTCCCACCGACGAAACGTCATGCTTTCTGGCTTGACGGCGTACTGTTCGAGATAAGGACCTATGCCCCATCTTAGGAGTAGTCGGGCAGAATTGGAAGGGATCTGAATGCCAGCGCCGACCTGGATAATAAGGATCAGTTACTGTTTTGTTCCTCTTTTAGCGTCCTTTTGATACATACCTCACCCAATGCGGCTGCCTGCTCCAAGACTACGACCTTGTGACCTCGACGCGCGAGGGCAACCGCAGTCGCTAGACCTCCCAGACCAGCACCAACTACGACGATGCGTAGCTCAATTTGGGTCTTGGGGTGTGAAGTATCTCCATTGGCATGCTGAAATGACCGATGAAGCCTTTCAAGCATGGTTGTGGATCGTGATGGATATGCCGTGGTATGCATTAGATATTAATGAAATGAGCTTCTAGAATAAATTGGATGTAGCTGCGAGGCATCGCATTTCCAGTGAGTAATTATTAGTCCATGGCTGACAGGTGTATATCTCTATTGTTCTTGTATCAACCCCTGCATGTAGCTGCCGGAGTTAGTGGGAACGTCTCCCGATGGTGCCCCGGAGTCGGTCAGTCATCCATAGCCCCTGCAGCATCTCGGAAGGACTCGTCCGGACGATGACCATGACCTTGCAACTACAAGACTAGACTTGATCCATTAAGAACTAACCCAATCTTTTTTCCACTAAGAAGGATAACTCGCAAACACAAGAACTAACTCAATACTTGAGATTTTACAAGACATATTTGTCCCTTATCAAATGTCCCCTTCAAAAACTGAAACGCCCATTAACATGCCTTTTGCAAACATGGCTCCCAATGAAACTAGTGCTGTTGACAGTGTCACAGCAGCCAAGTCCCTCCAAACCTCGGAAGAGTTGGTCGAGGCTCTCCATGGTACCCAAACTGCGCCACTCTGGGCTCAGATGCAACGTCTAAACCCAGCAGCGCCCAATCCCAAGACCATCCCTCACGTTTGGTCTTACCATGATATCAGGCCATTTCTTCTCAAGGCAGGAGAGTTGGTAACGGAAAAGCAAGCTGAACGTCGTGTCTTGATGCTTGAAAACCCAGGTCGAGGTGAGAAGTTTATCATTTGTAACTGACTGGGCATCTACTCATCATTGAATAACCCAGAGGCACCTTATACAACCGATACGTTGTACGCCGGTCTTCAGTTGGTACAGCCCAAGGAAACTGCACCCGCGCACAGGCACACAGCTTTTGCTTGTCGATTTATCATCGAAGGCTGCGGAGGCTTCACGGCAGTTCACGGCAAGAGAGTTCCCATGCGGGCTCGGGACCTCATAGTCACGCCCTCATGGAACTGGCACGACCATGGCAAGAAGGGCGCTGACGAAGAGGGGGGAGATGACAAACCTGTCATCTGGCTTGATGGACTTGACCTTCCCAGCTTTGTTCACTTTCCGGTGCACTTTGTGGAACATCATTCTGCTGCGAGGTATCCTGCTGAAGACTTTGACGAGTCTGATATCGTCTATCCTTGGGTCAAGATGCAGACCAAGCTAGACGCCAGTTCCGAGGGCTGGGTCTCGCAGCCTTACCTCAAGCCGAGTGGGGCCGAAAGTAAGTACTGCAGTCGATCGACATGTGATTTAGTGACTAATGTGAGTTCAACAGTTGGCAGAATCATCGGCGCATCAGCTGAGAGATTGCTCCCGGGAAGCCAGTCACCAGTGATTCGGGAGACCAGCTCTGCTGTTTACCATGTTATTCAAGGTTCTGGCTGGAGCAAAGTTGGGGATGCTGTTCTGCACTGGAAGCAAGGTGATACATTTTGCATTCCATCATGGCACCAGTATCAGCATTTTGCAGACACGGATGATACTGTCTACCTCTATAGGTTTGATGATAAGCCAATGCTGAAGGCATTGGGATTTTATCGAGTTGAAGGAGCTGATGTAGAGACCTATGTTTCGGAGTAGGGGTATATTAGTTTGCCTAGATAGTTAGTCGATTGCAATTAGTCACTTTGTCATGTACCCAGACTAGCTAGCCACTCTTTATCACAGGATCTATTATCTTCAACTTGAATGAAAGCAAGCCTTAAAATTTTTATGGTCCTAACTTTCCTGCTATTCTGTACTTATCTTAGGGCTGTTATATACATATGAAATAGAGTCAGTAGCCCTGAGATAAAGAATTAAACTCGATGAGGCATTTCAACTATATGCTGCATAAATGAATATACGACACAATAGTACAGGTTGGATTTCCCCAGAAAATCCCTGGAGCATCGGATACGGCCCGCGGACGATCCTAAGGAGGTCCCTCATTAGCATCATAATAGTCCGGGGAAACATCTCCATCGATGCCGAAATGGTCGGGACAATGGCGGGGAAGAATGGCTAGCTGCTGAAACCCTGGTCTGGGGGTAAAGACATTAAATGACGAATACATAAAGCGTTCCACTATACAGACTACTCTAGATGACCTTGTACCTTCGATCAACTCTCCAAGACCTTCAATCTTGATAGTCCCAAGGTCTCTTTCATCATGTCTATCTCTCCGTTTGTAAGACTCCATTTTCCCCTAAATGACTTCTAGTCTTCTCCGCAAACGCTAACGAAGCTCGTCTAGAAATGGCCGCTCTGGTGGCGAGTCTCGGTGCTGATCAATGTCAGTTTCTATAACCTCCTCGGAAACGCATGGTGCTCTGGCCTCTCCCCAATCTTTGGATTGATCATTCAAGATCTGCACTGCTCTCAGACTCAGGCTTCAGCTTTGGCGACATACGCTTTGTTGGCTCTTGGTCTTTCTGTAAGTTGACAGGTTATCCTTCCTTCGCGTCAAGGAACTGATTATGATAGAATCTCTTTGCGCTCCCCATGGCATCACTTATTGGCAAGAGATTCACCGTCCTCGGATCGCTCGTCCTGTTTATCGCTTGCAACATCTGGTCCTCCGAAGCCACAAGTTACGAATCTTTACGCAACTCACGAATTGTTGGTGGCCTAGCCGGTGGTTTGGTCGAGGCACTCGGTCCCATTATCGTCGCCGAGACATTCCCCACCCATCACCTTGCCAAAGCCATGGTTGTATACGTGGGCTTCCTTGCAGCGGGCTCTGCAATCGGACCCCTTGTTGCTGGGGCAGTGGGAGTCGGCTTGGGAAGTTGGAGGTGGTACCTCAGGATACTTTCTATCTTAACAGGTGTCAACCTCATTGCATCTATCCTGATGTTACCAGAGACGATTCATGATCTAGACGAACTCCATTTACCTGCAGATGCTGTCTCAGGTGACGATATAACGGGACAAAAACCAAGCACCACATCAATCGAGGATGTTCGAACTCCCTCACTTGCCGAGACAGCCCCCTCAATCGACTTTGGGAAGGAGTATAAGTCTAGATCGTTCAGCGCCGACTATGTTCCATTACGTTGGAGAGACATGCCACGTCGTCTCATTCAGCCCCTCCAGCTGTTATCTGCACCACAAGTCCTAGTTACAGTCTATGTTTTTGGCCTCACCATTGGCTGGACTGTCATCATTTCTATAATCGTCGCCGTTGTCTATGCATCTCCTCCATTGTTATGGGATTCGCGTTCGATCGGCTTACTTAACATCTCATCTCTTATTGGCCTTCTCGCTGGTCTCCCAGTTGGTGGCTACCTTGCAGATCTCTTGTTCATTCGATCGACTCGTGGACACACTAGAGAGCCAGATCCGAGAAGCAGGTTGCCCATCATGGCTCTAGGTGCACTTGTCAGCCCATCTGGCTGCTTGATTCTCGGATACGGACTAAAACATCCCGATTCCTGGGTTTTAGTCTGTGTGGGATGGTGTCTCCTTGCCTTTGGGCTGACGGGTGCAGCCAACGTTCTTCTTACGTATTCTGCCAATAGCATACCATCACGGACTGGAGATATTGGGGTATTGGTAAATGTCATGAAGAATTGCTTGGCTTTTAGTGTTTCGTATGCTTCGCTTCCTTGGATGCAGGCTATGGGCTCGGTGAAGCAGTTTGCTATTATGGCTGCTCTTCTTTGGTTTGGGTATCTTTTGACGATTCCTGTTTGGCTTTGGAGTAAATTCCTGATTCGCAGAAGTGCTATGTATATCGAATGAAGTTATCAATTGGACTGTCCATTGGTTCAACCACTAATAACAATTCTCTGCTGTTACTGTCATCAACTCTCTGTGGCTGAAGCATTGAGATACCCTGCACCTGTATGATGAGATTACGTCGCATCTCAGCATGACATTTCTTCCGACCGGAGAAAATATCTGGAGAAAATATCTGGTGGGTCTTGACGATCATCTCCTTAGAGTTTAGACCACGTAACTCGTGGTAGCTCTAGTACCCATATCAATTATTGGATCGGCATTGTTCAATGTGTTGAATAATTGGGATTGTCACTTTTTCTACTCATATGTCATTAGTTGCCACAGTCGCTACGGCCTCGGACTGAAGATGGATGCTTCGAGTGGTTCAGAATCTTAAAACCACAACTTCATCGCAGGTAACCGGAGTGTCGTCTAGCCAATCTAGTTCTTGAATGTACCTTAACATCCCTTTGGCCAACTATCAGGGAATGATCGAGGGATTTCCATCAACTTCTATAGCAAGTAAACTATAGGTATAGTGCCTAGGTCATGCGAAAGTTTCGATGCTTCTGGAGACCCATTTCTTGTCCAAGGTTTCGTATGACATGCCAGCGCCCGTCGGTTCCCTTTCATAGTGGCAATTCCTTGCTAGCGATGGTTTGACACATGTCAGCCCCCTCTTTATGCCATCAGCAAACAATGTTCAAATTCTCTTCAACAAATCTCCACATCTTATCAGAAGAGTTTCGGAGTGCAGGGAGCGAAGCAAATTTGGCCAGCCCTTTATGCCGCTGCTAGGCGGAATATGGCTCATGTCAATGTATGTCTGTGTATTTCACGTGCAAACATATACACGTAGAAGCATCTGGAAAATGATAGGAGGCTTTTGTTGTCTCTAACCTAGGTAGGCAGCGTAAGGAGAACGAAAGCTATTATTGGTCATCAACCATAGCTGTCGATCATTCAAGCGACGTGTAAGCCTTTTTATTTGAAACAAATCTCATAAATACATAGACCACCAATAATCTCGCAGTATCTTAGCCCAACCTTACGCGTATTATCATCGACACGCGTATACGGGTGCTCTAGTCCACAAGAGTCACAGGCGAAGACGATCTTTCATCCGAACTGATTCTGTAACAAGCTCCCCACTGTTTCAATCCCTAGCTTTGACGATAAGAACCGCGCGCTTGGAACTGTCAGGCATGGGTAAGGATGCGCGAACAAGGGTTGTAGCAAATGTCCCCACGTAGCTGAGACGAGACAGGTATTTCCACCACTGGTAATAAAATGAACGACATACAATGATGCCATCGTTGAACCTAGCCGGCAAGTTGTTTCTGAATCGGAAAATCTTCCGATGGACAAGATAGATATATAAAAGTCAAGATGTAAACGGTAGACTTTTGTTTCTTCAGCTTTGGTCTCCTGTTCTAAGTGCATTCACTCCATTCGTTCTTTGTATCCTTTATTCATTCTTTACTGTGTGAAGCTGGTCTATCACACTATTATACCTTCCATTCTTTTATCATTTCAACTCAATCACTTGTCAACCAACAGTCGTCATGTCTTTCAAAGCCGCTGCAGCTCTCGTCGGTGCTTTCGCCTCCACCGTCTTCGCCCACGGCACAGTCACTGGCATCAAGGTTGATGGCGTCTATCAACCAGGCTACAGTCTCGACTCGTACTACGCCGCCCAGTCAGGCCAGAAGATCCCCGATATCGCTGCTTGGTCCGCCGAAAACCTTGACAACGGCTTCGTTGCCCCTGCTGCCTACGGAACCAAGGACATTGGCTGCCACATCAAGGCTGCTCCCGGCCACACTTCTATGCCCGTCAAGGCTGGTGGTTCCATCGAGTTCCAGTGGTCTCAATGGCCCGACTCTCACATTGGCCCTGTTCTTACATACGTTGCCAAGTGTTCTGGAAGTTGCACCAAGGCTGACGTTTCTACGCTCAAGTGGGTCAAGATCGATGCCGCCGGTCTAAAAGATGGAACCTGGGCTGCTACGGATCTCATCAAGAACAACAATACATGGACTACTACTGTCCCTACTTCTCTAGCTGCTGGAAGCTACGTCTTCCGTCACGAGATCATTGCTCTGCATGGCGCTGGATCCAAGAACGGAGCTCAGAACTACCCGCAATGCTTCAACATTGACATCAAGGGTAATGGTACCGACACCCCAGAGGGTACTTTGACAACTAAGCTCTACACTGAAACTGAGCCTGGTATTCTCTTTGATCCTTACAAGGGCGCCACCAAGTACGAGATCCCCGGACCTGCCTTGTACAAGGCGGGCTCTTCAAAGCCAATCATTCCTATTATCCCCTCCAACAGCACCATGCCTGCTTTGACTCCTACTCCCACACCTATTGTTACTCCTACCGGATTTGTCACATCCATGACTCCTGGCCCCGCCCTGCAGGCTCGAGAGAATACCAGTTCCCGTCGCGTTACCCTGAAGATTCGACAAGCTTCCACTACCACTTCCAGTGTCGCCGAAGCCACTCTAGATGCTGCCAATAACAAGCGTGGATGTGAGGCCGCTCGCCGTCACGTTCGTCAGTTTTAAGTTTTTTAACACGGGTCTGCTGCGGCACAATCGTGGCTGCTTGAGTCTGGGAAGTGGAATTCGTTACATGTAGATATAGTTTAGATGAGTTGGCATAGAACTTGGAATGTACATATTACTGAGCTTATCATGATCACGGGCCGATTTGTTATCTAATTTGCTATCACTGATGTCGACGTGTTCGTAACAACATGGTGTTTAAAGACTGTTCATAAGCCAATGATGTATAGATAAGCAAAAGTAAACATCAAGTAGAATTTCGTCAGTTAGCCAACAAGAAAACGTGTTAGACTTAACTGAGGAAAACGTGTTAAAGTCGACTCAACAAAACATATTAGACGAGGGCCCTAACATGATACATGCAACACGAAACTCAACTTTTGTCTAAATAAATAACAATCTTTTATCCCTTCTGTCATTTCCCATCAAGTTTCCATCTCAAAAATCGACAAAATGACAAGCCAAAGCGGATCCATCAGCGAGGACTGGGAAGAGCTTAGCAATGTCGGCTCTGTAACGTCTCTCGATGGAGAGTCCAAATCAACATTAACAGCCTCTGTTGAGACACACACCCCGGCAATCGTGCCACCAACTGTAGCGGGTTCATTAAGTGCCCATATGCAACTACCGCTGCGGCCGAAACAAGACGAGGCCGTTTACTCGCAATTGTCCTCAAGTACCGGTCCCCAATGGGATACATGGGGAGCCGTCCCACCTAGCGGTGATCTTCCCTACCAGCCCTTCCAACACGGCACATCGACAAGGACAAACACATCGATGTCGATGGGCGCAGGAGTCCCACCAATTATCCGGAATGGCAGGCCATCAGCTCAAGAAGGCGAAGGCTTCTGGTTTGGAGATGGCTTCGACAATCTAGAGCTGAAAGACCCCCATACTCGATACGATGTATATCGCAATCCCATCGATCCCTGCGACAATCCAAGGTCACGCTATGACGCTTGCATTGCCGCTCAAGACTTACTTGTAAAGGTGTCAAGGCTCGCCCAGAATATTGGCAGCCGTGGAAATTCCGTGGCGAGCAACACCTATGAAACATGCGAGCGTCTATTGGTACAGACAACAGAACTTCTCGTGATGCTCAGTGCATACAACGAGTGCTGGAAGAAATCTAACGGGAAGACACTCAACTCACCCTTCCGCCCTCAACCCTGTGAGCTACTCTTCAAGCTGCAAAGGAAACTCAGAATGGCAGAAGCAGAGTTGAGAGGTGGAACGAAAGCTCCCTTGTACGTTAACGGTCGTCGCGTGATTCTGCCGGGGGAAAGTCCAGGCTGTGATGTGGACTTGAAGAATATCAGCACCGAATTTGCTGATATAATGCCCACTCTACGAGCGTAAGTCATTGTTCCGGTATGTTTGATGACAGTCTGCTAACAAAATGCCAGGGACTTTGAATTGTTTCGATTGATGCAAATGGATGTTCAGCCTGCCACAACTGGTACATCATGGGCCCACCAATGACCAACTCTGTTGATTCAATCATCGATGTCATCGCAAAGACACCCACCCTTAATTCTCTCGGGTGGGCAGACTCTGCTGCGAATGGTGGACTAAAGTACTCCCAGGTTGTCGAGTTGGGTGCCGAGTGTATTCACAAACTTGTGCGAGACCTCAAGTATCATCAGAGGGAAATTGATATTGCTCCCGACGTGCCAAATTACCAGCCCTGTCAGCTGCGTTTTGATGTAGCTATGAAGGGGATCAGAGATGTTGTTGAGGAGCTGGAAGTGCTGCTGTTGGATCATATACGTTCGGATTAGTTTTTGTGGCAGGCAGGTTGAACTTATTGCTCTTGGAAAGTTATGGAAAAGGAATGTTGGATTATGGGAAGTTTTAGTGTTATTCTGGTGTATTTAGTTAATGCTTGATAACGGAAAAGAGAAGTCTGCATGAAAAACTATCAACGTGGGTGATGTAATAGGGAATTGAGAACTCTCCATAGAAGCTGTCGGATGTTAACAGCCTAGGGACTTGCAGTCTACATTTGTATCTGAAAGTCAGAAATGTTGCGTAAGTGTTCTCATATACGTGAATCCAAGAGATTATTGAGTAAGAGTTGATCTCATTGCGATGATGGTGAACAGGTCTCGTGTAAGCATTGGAGTCATGATGCTTCAAAAGTGTATCTCAAGATGGAAACCTTATCATCAGGCGATGATGGTAACTAAATACAGGCCAGCAAGTTATTCCTTGCCCCCAATAGAACCAGCAGTCGGACTCTTTCCTTTCTCAACAGCATCCTTGGACCTTGATCCACCTGATTCAGCGCTCGCATCCTCTGGGCTTTTAGTGCCCGTCCCATTCTGCTTTGCATTGCCGGCTGAGGGTGTCGGACCTGGGTGCTCCGCGTCGTGTGTTGCTTGGGAATTAGGGACCCGGTCTTTGGAGCCCACAGGCTCTCCCGCGTTGTCCCCGTAGCCTTGGGTTGCAAATGTGTTTCTTTGTAGAACCTGAGGAGTTCGAGGGTTGATTGTGTTGCACGCGACGACCTGGCGCAGGGCCAAAAGGTTGCGGCTGTTTGTGACGCGAAGGACTGACATGATAAAAGTCTAAGTTTAACAATAAGGTACAAGTGTAATCAGTGATTAAATAAATTGTGGCAATATAAACATGGAGGTAACAGTGGTATAAATATCAATAGCTGTAGATACAGTGACATCATAGACTATTGTTTAAGCGTCATTATGCTGTCTCAGGGCTTCAGTACTGGACCTGATGATGTCAACCCGATTTGGAGTTTTGGATGACGGCGATGCTGGAGGGTGTGGCGTACGAAGAAGCTTAAAACGGCAAGCTACGTCTGAAACGGGACTGTTATTGCCGAGTCGCCTATATCCATGCCAGCAATTATACCATCGCCTAACCAACAACCAGACTCCATCCCACAGAACTCCGCCTTACTATTACTCAGACCCTAGAGGGGGATACATCCTTCTCAGCATTGGAATTATTGATAGATCCTTCAGGCAGATATCCCTTAACAAATCCAACCCATCAGCCAGACGTTGAAATGACTTTGACATTTTGGGCGAAAATTGTTTCACAATGTCCCCAGTTGTGTACATAACTCCATCGACCATGGATTTACCCCGTGGATTCAATCCTCGTCCCAAGAACACGCGTAGCTGTACAAGTCTGCCATATCGACAGCATAAACTCTGAAAGCCCCAGTCCTCTGGTATCATCTGTGAGACATTGCTGTCATCGAGGCGCAGAAGACGGCGGGTCAAATATCCATCGTCATCTCCACCGTGTTTGATAATGGCTACAAGCATATGGAAAAGAAGAAGATGGCGCGTTTCCTCATTCTCAGGCAGAAAGTCGAGTAATGATGGGATCAAATCCGCTGGAGACCCGCGATCTGAGTCGGCTGCGCTGACGAGTATCTCGGGCACCATCTCGGGCATCAGCCGTTTGATGATACGAGATGCTTTCTTTTCCCCCAAGTTTGTGCATAGAGTCTGGATGACACCTTCAAGCACTGAAGCGCGGTTTGGAGACTTAGCCGCTAGGGCTGCGATAAAGACCAAGTGGCGGGCTCGTGGAGCATTCCAGTCTACCTCTGTATGCTCAAGAAGCGTGTCGATGGTACTTGGTTTGCACTCCCCCCCGTATATAGCCGTTGCCAGGACTGTGTGACCGCGACTATCTATCTTGTTCGGATCTGCGCCAGCATCGAGTAGAGCAATTACAGCATTGTCAGAACCAGCTTGGCTTGCGCAATGCAAGGGTGTCCGTCCATCTATGTCCGCAGTGTTCAGCTGTGCGCCATAGAAAAGTAACTTCTCAATCACTGGGATAGCGTTGAAAGAGGCCGCAATATGAAGTGGTGTGTTCGAGAACGCATCTTTTGCGGACACGTTACTACCCTTCTCCAATAACCAAGTCACCATGTCAATCAGATTGAACTGAGTTGCTCTGTGTAGCGCTGTATGACCAGAGACATTCGCTTTCGCCACGTCGCATCCAGCTGCTACAAGACACTCCAGGAGTCGAATGTCTACTTGACTGCCGCTTGATACTGCATAGTGCAAAGGTGTCTGGCCATCTTTGTCTCGATGTTCAGCGTTGGAATAGAGGGCTAATAGCCTTTGCACCAGTTCAAACGATCCATGGTATGCAGCGAGGTGAAGCGTTGTTCGACCAAGGTCATCTTCATCAGCGAGGTCCCAGCCGTTAGAGTTAAGATCGTTCATAAGAGACATGTTTCCTTTGTAAGCAGCCACATGTAGCGCTGTCCATCCAAATGGTCGGACTCTGTAGCTCCGAATTGTCTTGCTGATGTTACCCAATTCCAGTAGTCGTGACACTGCTTTATTAAAGCCGTGTCCGGCACAAATGTAGATCAAAAGACCTCTTTGAACATCGCGTAGCATCGCTAGATTCTCGCCATGGCCATGTTCGATAAGAAGAGCGCACATTCTGTAGTCATCTGACATATCAGATCTCATCATGCTGGGAATATCGAACTCGCCGAGGTGGAGTTTGACTTTGACATTCTGGTCGGCACCATCTCTGTTGCTAGTATCTTCATCGCTGAGTGCCAGGTTTTGGATGCACATCTCCAACAGACGCATGCTGCTGTCCTTGTTAGACAACCGGGCCACATGTATCATGATGGGATCCACTGCTGCTCCATGTTCGATAAATAACTCAACTATCTCTAGGCGTTGCATTTCTATCGCCATTTGCATTGAATGGCCCTTGTCGAAATTTGGGTCCAGCTTTCCTTCCAAAAGTATTCTCACAGCTTCTATATGATTATCTGTAGAAGCTTAAGTCAGGACTTGCGGTTTAAAGAGAATGGTGCTGGACGCGTCTGCTAAGAAAGAAAGCATTGTCCTGGTCAATCACTTACTGCGTATAGCCCATCGAGCTGGTGAGCCGTTCAATTCATCAAGTACATTCGGATCCGCTCCCCAGTCAAGGAGCAGCTGTACCATCTCAGTAATCCCATCTTGAGCGGCCAAGTGTAGAACAGTCCGACGTGTGTCGCCACGTTTCACCACCTCATTGGGATCTGAACCAGCCTCGAGAAGTGCACGAGCGTTGGCAAGCCTTTTGCCTTGAACTGCTGCAATCAAAGGTGTTGCACGCCAGTATCTGTCCTTGGTATTAATCTTGGCGCCAGCGTCAATGAGATATCTGACGACACTCCCGTCGAGACATCTTCCCATTTGTGATGCAACGTGTAATACACTACAGCCGGCCATGTCCAGTTTCGTCACGTCAGCTCCTGACTCAATCAGTGTCTTGACAGAGTCAACTTGTTTGGCCTCCTCGCAAACGTAGTAAAGAAATGGTCGTCGGTAACTCGAGTGATTTCGATCGATGTCCCAGCCTGACTGTCGGAATGCTTCAAGTACGTCCTGCTTCTCAGAGATGAATGCCCTTGCCATAGCCTTGAGTAGAGTGTACTCCTGTGAGGGATCGAAATGAGTTGATAGCGCGTGCTTGATGAATAATATCGGAAGCTCGTCCGTGTCTTGATCCATGGCAACCTTGAGTGGGCTCGATGAGCTGTTATCGCCGTCATTGGACGTGGAGTCTCTGTTAACTCCTTGATTTTCGTCGTTTGAGGGACTGCTGTGCGCAAAGATATCGGCACCGTGTAGTAACATCATACTACTGATACTGACAAGTCCGAGCTCCGCTGCAAGATAAAGTGGTGTTTTTCCATCGTCGTTGAATGAGTCCACCGGGTATCCAGCATCAAGAAGGCGACTGGCAAGTTCCGTGTCTTCTTTGCGAACAGCAAGGTGAAGAACGCTGTCCCCCGATAGATTATCACAAACCGATGCGCGCCAAAATGCATCAATCTCTTCTTGATTCGACCATATAGAGGCTGTCATTGTTCCAGTGATGCCACAATGCCCATGCGCGGGGTTCAATGTCAGTTGTTGGGGGATAGTTTGGATGACCAGAAGATGAGAAAAGAGCCCAAAACTATTGAAACAATATTGGGGGCTGTGCCCGAGAATGGTGTAGTGATTCAAGACATAATTGGCGTTAGAGCTGCGTGGCTGCCTTCAAGCTGAAAATATTTGGCAGGGGTTACTGTCAAGCAAGCCTCAGGGTATCAGAAAAATTGGCCGCTGGAAGCATAAGAGACGAAATTAGTAGATCACCTTATGCTACTTAGACTATGTTCTTTAGGCTATTTATTTTTGTACACTTCGACTTGAGAGGTCAACTTTTCTGCTACCCACTAGGCAAGCTGACACAATCAGGAGTGAGGTATCTCAGCCTTCCCCTCTCGTCAGAGATCCATGATCACTGACTTTTGCGAACCCTCCGGAGCCATTATGCTGTTGCGATGATGGACTCCTTTACAAACGACAACAACGATGGTGGCGACTTCGAGGCTGAATATGCCTCGTACACATGTGAGAATGAGATCGAGCAACTGACACAGGCTACCACCAACTTGAATTTTTCCTCTGAGAAGCCAGGCAACGGGATAAAGCCCGCTCGATCTGGTCAAGCCCAGGCGCACATTCCAAGCAAATCGATAGACAAGCTTCCTATCACATACCAGTTGATGACACTCATAAATGAGGCCAAGTTCAACGGCAGTATCATCACAACCTGGTTCGGACATCACGACTTCGCCGCTCGACCATCCCGTCAGATTGCTAGAGGCGGTTACTTTCAAACCCGCTACGCTGAGAGTCTCGGCGTAGCTAAATATCCTCTTCTTGCCACAGAATCGAAGGAAATATCGGAAAGGAGCTACAAAGCCTTGGCCAACGAGCTGCGCGTTTTGTCACACCCGCCTCTTATGGAACATGAAAATATTGTCAACATCAAGACAATTGGTTGGACTAAACTGGATGCCTTGAGCGCAGCATGGATGCCCATGATTGTTCTGGAGCTTGCAGATCTGGGAACACTCACCGAGTATCTTTCCGAGCAGAAGCTAGGTGTTGACTCCAAACTACAAATTGCACGCGATGTTGGAACTGGTCTGCAGGCGCTACATTCTTGTGGCATAATGCACGGTGACCTCAAGCTTGACAATGTGTTGATGTTCAAGGGTGGGGATGGCAAGATCAATGCTAAACTCTGCGATTTTGGATGCTCTTACATCACAACTGGCATCGAGAAGCAAGATGACAAGATCGAGATTAGTGCAGGGACGAAGCCCTGGAACTCCCCCGAACTATACAAACAGGTCCCGTTGCCCTACTTGCATCATCTCGACACCTACTCATTCGGCCTGCTGGTCTGGAGAGTACTCTTGAATGGTCGAAATCCTTTCGATGGACTAGAACAGGAGGAGATCGATAGGAGAAAAGCACGGGATGCAATCCTTTCAGATGCTTCGTTGTCCGTGGAGGATGAATACGACAGAAACATCGTCCTTCGGGGCGCTGTTTCTAGTACCGATAGGGCTCATCTCTACATGCGTGGTGTCGCTATGCCGAAAAGGTGTTTTCGACATACGCTGTCGTCGGCGATGGAGAAGCGAGATTTGGATGCTGCAATGGATAGCCTCTCCTTCCAAAGTGTATACGGGTGAGTACTGAAAACAAAGGTTCTGTGTTGTAACAGTCATGTTAACAAGTTTGTCAACAGAGCAGCATACTCACACAAGCCAAAGTCTGTCGAGTTGGGACCCACACTGTCGTCAGTGAGTAACTATGGCCGTTCTCCTCCTGTAAAGGTCGTGAATAATCACAATCTGATGCGTCGAAACAGACCAATATTGAGTTCCTGAGACTCTTTGACATCCCTTGGACAGCGCAAACAATGTTCATCGAGTCACTCAAACAGATAGCAGAGAACAAGGCCCAGTCTGCTGAGATCAGAGCCAACACCTACATGCAACTTTGCTACGCCAGTATCGACTTGTTTGGAACATCCAGTGATTTGTTTGAGGGTTCAACGTATCTAAGAAAAGCTAGAGACCTCGGTTCAGTCGTGGCTGCGTCTATCTTTAGACCTTTGATGCTCTCAATGGGTCATACAATTGATGAATTATTCAACAATGAGAACAAACCGTGGCTGATCAAAGCTATTGGAGCTGGCTGCCTCTTAGCACGCAGAGACTTTCGTCTCCTAACTGAACATGATGAAGGCTTGAGGGAAGCAGAGCAACAGCTGAGATTGCTCACGGGGGCCAAGATGATGAATGAGAAAGGGGTAGCTGATGCTGAGTACATTGAGATGATGTTTCTCCCAGCAAATCAAGATGTTCTTCGGGCCTTTCTTGGAGCCGGGCGACATCCAGTCATCGGAACCTCAGGCTTTATGGCGTCATTTATGAGTCGGTCCATGAACACATATCTTCATGCGGGTGCAGCGTTGGGTATTGATCCCGAACAATTTCGCACTGCCGTGGCTATGGTTGATACAAAGACCATCAATATTCAGGATAACGCAGGGAATACAGCTCTCCACCTCTCCCTAAGGTTTGGAAATGTTGAGAATGCCCGGGCCCTCTTGGATTATGGTGCCGATGCATCATTGGCAAATAAGTTTGGAGAAACACCATGGCATTGGCTCATTTCTCTGGAAGACGACGATATACGAGATATATCGGACCTGATGCTAGATTATACCGATGGTCTCAGCAGTTTCGCCTTGGCGAGGAATTCAAACGTCAATCAGTTCAGCATTGCTCATGGCGGGACACCACTGCATTGGGCTGTTGACATGCGCATGATTCCACTGGTCGAAACGCTTCTTGAATGTGGAGCGGACGCTCTACTTGAACATGGAGGCATGTCATCTATTGACCTTGCAATCCACCTGAACCAAGTCGAGATACTGGAAACATTGATGGATTTCGTCAAAGATGACATCGACAACCTACCACTCCGTAGCATGAACGACGTGATGAACATGCAGGGAGCGGGCCGTACTGACCCTATCAACGATAGTCAGAAGAATGAAGACAGCCTCATTCTACAAGCTGTTGGGATTCAACCCATACATGAGCGTCTTATTTACTGTGGAGAGTACTGGTTGGGCTCTGCAGTATCAACACTCGAAGTTCTTTATGAATACGAACAAGTTTCGGAGTGGTCTGATGAGAATAGCGAAACTAGGCTAGAAACGTTTCGACTTCTTAGCTTTGCCACGACGACGGTGCCTGAGATGATACAACAGATGATAGACACGATGAACATCTTTCCGAAACCAGATCAAGAATCTGCAGAATCATTCTGGAAAGCCGCCCTCAAAGAAATCCTCTGCACCAGTTTACCTAACATGGTTCATTTCGTTATAGACAAAGTCAGAGATTCTTCTCCTTCATCTTGTCTTGAAGACGCAGAGACACTGTTACATAGCTATTGCGCCTCGCTTCACGCCGATACTACGGTATTGGAAAGTATTCTCAAAGACTGTTCGAGCATAGATTGCACTGACGAGCTGGGTCGAACACTACTGATGAACGCCGTCCGTGAGCGCAATTTCGAAGTCGCTACGTACCTACTCGAGCATGGTGCTGATGTGAATCACACCTGGGAGCAGAATGGACACAGAGTGTACATGCTGTACGAGTATGTGATCAATAACACTGACATCGACGTTGTTCCGCTCAAGTATCTTCTTGAGCCAATGCATCCGTTTTCAGACAAAATCCCACCACTTACCTTGGGGCCCGATCACCCGGATACAGTACTGCATATGGCTTGTAAGGACGGAAACCCAGTCATAGTAGACTATCTACTATCCAAGTTTGGTTCAAAAGCTTTCTTAGATCAGCCAGGTGAAGGAGGTATGGCTGCACTGCACCACGCCGTATTCAACGGCCATCTCGATGTGGCTATGAAACTCTGCCAAGCTGGTGCCGATGCCAATGCCAGGTCAGGCTACAAAGATATGCCAAACAGAAAACGTTCCAGGCCTCTCGATCTCTGCTTTCGCTATACAACACAAAGCAATGAATTGTTGGCCAACAAGTTTGGACTTGAGCGGAACAGAAAGCATGTTCTTCTGGGACGATTTCATATTGGGAATTTCTTAGTACAGCGTCATGGTGCACGACGCGCCGACAGATCTCTTATGCACAGGAGTCTAGCTTTCTGTCTAAGTCGTTTCGCTGCCGAAGGCGGTATGACGCAGCTCCTCGCTGTGGTTCTCCGGACTGTGAAGAGTGAGATGAGCATTACTTCCTACGGGGATGGGGACTACCATTTATATCTCACCCATCTCCTCTGGGTTGCCGCACCTAAGGGTCACGTCAGCGCAACACGCCTTCTTCTCAATCTCGGCGCGGATGCCAATTATCGATCAAAGAAAGGCCTGACACTTTTGCATATGGTGTCTTGGTTGGGCAAAGCGGAAATGGTCTATGTTCTGGCCAAAAATGGCAACGCTGATATTGGTGCTCAAGACGCTGAAGGACAGTCAGTGGCTTGGTACTCGGCCAGATCTCAAGATCTAGCCACGATCCGAATGGTCAAAAGCTGTGGGGGATACTTCACTATCCCAAGATCAAATTTGGAGAGGGTACTCGGGTCTCCGGACATTCCAGCTGACTTGATGCCGCAATTGATTGCCCGATTTACTGGGGAGCCGAGTGATGATGATGATGATGAGGATAGCGAGAAGGAATCGAACGGAGATGAGGTGAGCGCGGATGATTCTGACAGGGCTGAAGATGGAGTAAGGGAAGGAAAGGAAGTGCGTTGATATATTATCTTGATGTAAATACATTTCTATCACTAGTCTCAATTCATTTGTCTGTGTCTGCGGAAAGAATGTATAAGAAATTAAACCGTGACAATCATGCTACGAACCGTCTATTTACAGCAACTACTCAGAACGCTCGAAACATGCAAATAAAACTGTTCAGTCACGTCCGCGTCTCCGTTTATTGTCCCATCCCCTGTCTCTTCCTCCATCCCGGCACCATCCCATGCCTCTCCACACCATATCTCGTCCCCGTCTAGACAAGCCATGACGGCCGACTTATAACCTTCACCCATGTGATGAGCCATCTCTCGTGCGCATACCTTAACCAATCTACGACGGAATTCGTCGCCGTCGGCCAGTAGCGCCGAGCTGTAATGGTGAGCATCCCGCCACATTCCGATCTCAAGCAAGACGACTCCCAGCGAAAAGATATCGAAGCGACGTTCGAAGCGGCGATGTTCTTCTCCCGCGGATCTCTATTCCGGATGTTAGCCATTCCTATCTAACGTTTTTCCATTCATTTATCATGACATAGACGACTTAGTGAAGAAGACGTACCAGTTCCGGATGTTGCCAGAAGCGCCACGGAGAGGGTGTCGCGTCACGTACATCAACACTGCGCTCATCAGGTCGCTCGCGGCGTGCGAAACCAAAGCCTAAAAACTGAGGAGAATCGATCTTCAACATGCCTGAAGCACGGTATACAACGATGTTCCGACTTGTGATTGTTTTGTGCATCCAGTCAACACTGAGTAACGAGAGCACACCATCGGCGAGGGCGGAAGCCAACTTGTAACGCTGCTCGAGTGATGGTATGAATCTATTTAACCCCAATAGTTTTTCATTTTGAATCGAATAGTTGTTGCGTGGAAGCAGAGAATAGAGCGAGCAAGGAAGCTCCTGTTGATCAGCAAATGAAGGGAGTTGGTAAGCCAATGTGAACGAGGTCCTAGATTGCTGGAAGAAACCGATGCCAAGCGGAAGTACGGGAAAGTAAGGGTGGCCAGCATTGCGGAGGAGTGTACAGAGTAAGGCAATGCGATCCCTCAAGAGGCCAAGGTCATCTTCAGCGAGGAAGGTTGGGAATGTCACACTCTCCAGGATAACGTTGAGCTTCTCTTTTGTTAAAGCTGGCAAGATTTAGTAACAGTAGCAGAATGAACAATTGTCTAGTCGCACTCACGTTTTGCGACTGTGTACTGAGTCACGATTCTGGAATCAACCGGCTGTTCGTCCTGATACGAAAGGTTTGCACGATCCAATTCAACCTGCTCAAGCTCTTGACGTGATACTTTTTGCGTGCTTTCCTCTACTCTTCGAGCTTTGATCACCATCGCCTGATAGATCTGACGGTGCATCGGATCATTGAACGTCGAGGCAGCATTCCCAAGTCCTTTCAGGTCTGAGGGTAATTCTGACAGGGCGAGCGCTTTCATGTTCACGAGTCTTTCGGCTGTGTTCTGCTGCGTGATTGGCAGACATTCCAAGAGCGCATCGTTACAGGACTTGAGAGTTTGAACATGTTCCATGACCTTGGTGCGGTCGCTAATATCGTCCTTTAACGACCAGGTGAAGTTCACCTTACGGAAGAAGCTAACAGTCTTTGTGCGGTGTTGGTGGAGCTTTGCGTTTCTTTCAATACCTGCAGAGACTTTGTTGTTCTGAAATAATGATGTCGCGGTCCGTATCTCACTGCTGATATGCATCGCGGTAGGGTTAGACTTCTCCGTGCTGACGGCACGGTTGTCATCGCTGTGAAGAGAGTACTTCTCACGCAGCTTCTGGAGCAACAAAAGACATTCGTGTGCTTGGCTGATAACTAACAAGACATGTTGCTCAACACGACCGTAGTCCATCGTCAGAGACCGAGCGTCCGAAGCAAGAAGAATAGCGCGGCGCAACGAGCTTTCGCCAACAACAAATTCACCAGTGACCGAATCGGCGACCAGCAAACCACTCTGCTGAAGCCATGTTTCGAAACGGAAGTATTCTATTGCGATTAATGCAGCAAGTGTTCCTACCAAGTCAGCGCATATTTTTGAATGAATGATTATGAGGAATGTTTACCTGCGCTGTCTGCTGCGAAACTACGTGCTGACGACACGTGTCGGAATAGATGAAATGCCTGTACGAGAAGCGATGTCGCTGTTCCAACACCACCAAAGGTGTCCATAATTCCAGTAAAAGTTTACGGTCTGCTGGAGAGAAGAGAAAGTAGTTTTTGATGATAACTGATTTGCGTGTCTCTATCTCTCACTTTTCCCCGCACAAGGCGTTTTTCCATCTTACTTTTTTCAACCGCAGGAGTGCTGATTACCAGCTGAGGCTGAAGAAGCCACCAACGATGAACCAGCCAATCATTCATTGATTGCAGATAGAGCAACATAGGTTGAATCTATGATACCAATAGTCAGGCCTCGTTCGACCCGTGATCCAGCGCTTCTTGAGTCTGTTGTGGAGTCAAACTTTCCACGTGGGCATTTATCGGGGATTTCTTTATCTTTGCTCATCTGATCTTCTCAGCGACTCATTTCCTCCGTACCAGGGTTCAGCTCAGATGACTCTGAATCTAGCTTCGGACAAGTCTTGGGTGGCGGCGATCATAACGAAATCCGTTAAATAAATCCGTCTCTTGAGTCAGATAAACCCGCGCCCATGAGAATGTCACTTTTTAATCCCTTGTCCATGATTGGACCGTCTATACTCACTGAAACCCATGGTTCGGAAGTTGAAGCGACCAGATGACAATCCAGAATGGAAGGTTACATTTGGTATGGACCTCTTCCACGGCAATCACAAATTAGCTTCCTCTTAAAGAGATCATCTCAAGGATGTTAAATTATAGGATAATTTTTCGGGGGCTTTATGCTAGATAAGGTTGGAATTCGGTTCGCTGAGTTTTAGATGAGATATTATCTGTCGCATTAAATCATTTCGGACAAATGCTCAAAAGGAAGATGCTTTTTTCTCGGCTGCGACATGGACATTTCGATGTAACGCTGGGATGGGTCACGCAACTTGATCAGGATTATTCTGTATTTTCGATCAATAGGTCATTGAGTGTTGGACTGTGACTGCGATTCTGATCATCTTTAGACATATAAAGAGTCCATGAGTTGCAGGTTTGGGCACGAGAATTATTGTTCAGACAGAAATTCTAGTTTCTGAAGCTCACTGTTGACTCGTGGTCATTATTTCCGAACTGATGCTATGGCTCCGGTGATGAAATGTTCTATAGATTGCGGCATGCTGTCAGAGATCCATGGCGACAAGACAATATGTCATGGACTATATCCAGGGGAGTTCTGAATACTACACTATTTTTGTATATATAAATGAACGTCAAAAGACGTCAAATTAATGTTGAGTCCACTATCATCTCATCTACAAACTAGCCACCAACTACTACAATCACAATCAAGATGTTGTTCAAGCCATCCTTCCTTCTCTTCTCTCTTTTTTCTCTAGGCACAGTCGCCTGGGATGCTCCAAACTACAGTGGTTTCACAAAAGTCTGGCAAGATACCTTTGCAGGTTCCAGCGGCACTCTCCCCGACACAAGCAGATGGAACATCATAACAGGATACCTTAATGTCAATGCAGAGCTTGAGGTCTACACTTCTTCCACCCGCAACGTCCAACGAAGCGGTGGTGACACTCTCCAGCTTGTACCGTGGCGCGATGCTTCTGCACAAAACGGCTGGACTTCTGGTCGTATCGAGAGCAAGTATGTTTTCACTCCTCAAGCAGGCAAAGTCACCCGAACCGAAGCCAACATACGCTTCGGTACCTGCTCCACCAACAACAAGCAAGGTATCTGGCCCGCCTTTTGGATGCTTGGAAACATCCTCCGCAACGGTGGTAGCTGGCCTTCCTGTGGTGAGATCGACGCGATGGAGACAGTCAACGGCCAGCTCACTGGTCACGGAACAGTGCACTGCCATGTCTATCCCGGCGGTATTTGCAACGAGGGTACCGGTATTGGCAACACTATCGGAATCCCAGATCAGAGCTGGCATACCTGGAGAGTCGAGTTTAACCGGGCCAAGAGCAGCTGGCGCGATGAGACTATCACATGGTTCATGGATGGTCAGCAGTTCCACCAGATCTCCGGTGCCAGGATCAACGACCAAAACGTTTGGAACAGTCTGTGCCACAGTCCCTTGTATTTCATCCTCAATGTTGCTGTCGGCGGTACCTGGGTAAGTCAACAAGTCACGAGATCTAGATCATAAACTAACTAATTGTATAGCCCGGATATCCCAACGGAAACACTTGCGATGGCTATGGCAGCATGATGGAAGTTGGCTACGTTGCTCATTACACCAACTGAGCTTCAACGGCCTCGACTTTCTATTAACTCTTTTTTGTTTACTTTGTCCTCTTCTTCATCTTGGATCTAACGCCCGATCAACAGCGGGTGTTCTACCCCCAGGATCTCCACCATTTACCAGTTGCACCTTATTTTTTATGTCAATCCCATAGATGTATAGAATACTTATAGATTACTTCCCAATATACCCCATTAAATCTCGACCGCTTGGTAGAATATCCCTACTCTTACCAGCTGACAACTTCGTTCCACGCGCTGAGCAGCCGTGAATTATTGACCGAGCTGAAGTTCCAGTCCGTCTGCGGGAAAGACAAGTTAATCCTCTTTGCGTCTCTACATGGCCCCTAGACAAGACTCAATACCGACTTCGGCCAATCTTTGGCATCGAATATTGCATGATGATTTACAGACTTGGGGTGCATGATAATGAAGACGCCTCAATTCAAAGTAATACTAAAATTCAGGGAATGCATGTTTTGATTGGTGAGGATGGTTCCTCAATAGCTTGCCAGTAGTTTACGTTAGCTGTTCGCGTAACCACATAGAGGAATGGTAAGACCTCATTCCCCATTTTCCACTCATGCAAAGAGGCCAACTTCAGCTGGTGATGAAGACGCCATGAATAGGTTAGGATGATGCGAACCAATTGTTCCTTACGATAGCATAAGCCTCAAAATCCAAGTTTCAGTAACGCTGCACTAAATGAGAGACAAAATTAATCTTATCCCACTTTTCTTAACGTTGTATAAACCATCAAATGCAGCAACTGTATGGCTTTATTAGCATCCTTTTAAAGAAAATTAGACTATTAGGCAAGTGCTTTGCAGTATTAATGTGATTGATATTGAATCTCCCGGGCTCATCACTGTGCGACTGCATCTCAGCGATCCTTTAAATACGAGAACGAGACCACCATCGTTATCTTTGTCAATATTGAGAAAGGTAGCTATTTGCAACAGACTAATCTATGGCTTGGAGACATTTTCCAGGTGGAGGGATAGTTTAGAAGATAGGATCTATTTCCTCCAATCATACCTTGTGCCGACTGTTCGGTGGCTTCATACATGGTAGCTGACAGTGGTCCAGACCGGCCCCAACTAATATCGCTTAGACAGTTCCATCAAGGAATTCCATAGCTTAGCCAAGCCACATAGAACATCCATCGCGGTTTAACACGTCCACCAAGATATCGATGTGATCAATAACTATAAAGAGGGTGCAGTTTCTGTCAAGAGATATTATCACCAGCTCTCATTTCACAATCATTTTAACAACATCCTTTCTACCAAACATGAAGCTGTCCTTGGTCATCCTCTCCCTTACTGCCGTGGGGCTTTCTCTGCCCATTCAACAGGTGAGTGATTGTCAACAGTATTGCCCGTATACAATCTTCTAATATACCCGACAGGCAGCTACTGAGAATCATGAGAGTCGATCATTGATTGCTACTCGCAAAATAGGCGGCGGAATTGGTAAAACAACGTAGTTCAGTACAAAATTAAATATACTAATATTCGTAATTAGGAAAAGGCTTCTTCGGCGCCTTCCCACCGAAAGGATCTAAATAAAGGAGAGAGGTCTCTCGCTTTCCAAAAACCGAATATGGGCCTTGGGAGTCAATCTATAGTTAATCTATAGTCGCGATAGTGACGGGAAATTCATTTGTGGAATACAAAATTCGCATCCATACGTAGTCGATATGAGCGCACCAAACACGTCGATGCCTAAAGACATAACCAATGACCCATGACCTCGAAATTGAAATTCTCAGTGTTCTTTAATACACTTTCTGTATCCGTACAGTCTCAAACAAAAAATTAAAGATCTTCAGTGCTGCTCTTCAAGTGACTTCGTGCTGTGTCGATGTTCCGATTTGTCCATCCATCGTGCAAACCATGCAAATGCAAGGGTGAGCATCACATTTCGGCAACTCCTCCAAACGCCGAGCCTATTAAAATACATGGCCCCCAAGGCTGACACACTATTTTGACCGTATTGATCCAATTGGAAGGTGGCTCGCGATCTTTACCAAAATCACGGGAAGACATGGGTTTAGATATCCTTAAGTCCCATTTATCGATTGTATTCCTAATGGGGAAGTTAGTTCTCGATGAAGGATCAATAGCTTCTGCAGTCATCTCACCCTGCGTGTAAGTAGCGAATCAGTCTAGTCTCTTTGATGTGCTGACCAATTATTTCAGGCGTTGAGCATGCAGAATGTCTATTACACATCCCTCCAGATGCATGTCAGCTTACCCATCATGTCGGGAAAAGAGGAGATAGCGAAATTCCATGGCGTCTTTCCTTCTCATAAAATGGAGTATATAAATACTGCCCCTTCGCGGTGTTGGTTTCAAAACCTATAACTCAATAACCATAGTAATATCCCTTCCACCAGCATCCCTTTACTTTATCGTTCTACCTCCAAAAGCCCAAAGACACAAGAAAATTCACCATGACTCCTGAAGAAACACAAGGGTTCCTTAAAAGCCTCGTGGCTCCCCTCCGCAACCAAATCCCCACCCCTCTCCTCCACCGTCCCAGCGAAGCAGGTCTCGAGTACGAAGATGTATTCTTTCCTTCTGAAGATGGCACTCCTCTTGAAGCATGGTACATCCCCAAACCAGGCTCCAACAAACTGATCATCGTCAATCATCCCCTTCGCTGCAATCGATCAGGCTACCCCGCTCATCTCGAGCCATGGAAGGCTTTTCTAGGCGGTTCTGCCACAGGAAATGACTTTGAGCTCAACTTCATTCCTGATCTCAAGATTTTGCATGACGCCGGGTATAATGTTCTTACGTATGATATGCGAAACTCGGGAACGAGTGGACAGGCGAATGGTGGTATTTCTGGTACTGGTCGTTTTGAATCAAGAGATGTCGTTGGGTCGTTGAACTATGTTCGCAACCGAGAAGACACCAAGAACATGGCCATCGGACTTTTCAGCCGTTGTTTGGGCGGCATCGCTACCTTCTTCGCCATGGACCGTCGACCAGAAGTCTTCAAGGATGTACGCTGTCTTCTCGTCCCAGAACCCCTCTCGTACCGACCCTTCGTCGAGAAAGCCCTTGGCATGTTCGGGCTTGACGATAAGTTCGATGAAGTGAATGATTTGATCAAGATGGAAACGAGCTTCACCGCTGATGAATTGTCGCCTATCCCGATTATGAAGAATACCCGCGTTCCGACGTTTATTTACTCGGTGCGAGAGGATATCTTGACCAAGGAGAGTGACGTGCAGACTATGTATGATTCGCTCACTGTGGAGGATAAGCAGTTGCACTGGGTTGATGGGACGGTGAGGATGAAGGGATATACGTACTTTCAGGAGAATCCGGAGGTGTTTGTTGAGTGGTTCGCTCGTCATATGGAGTAACACTAGAGCCAGATACTTAGTTATCTATCAAGGGTTATCAATTTGGAGACAAGGATCGTTTTCTCACATACCTAAATCCGTCTATCGCATCTAGAGGTATCCAGCTATCCACAGGGTTCAAAAGAAAGGCGGGTCATTGGCGATCCTCGAACATGCCGCGCAAGTAAATGCGGCTCGGGCCATTGCGCGACTGGCAGTGGTTTGAAGATCTGCAAGAATAGTGCCAAACTTAAAATAAATGACGGCAATGTCAAAAAGTCAGACCACTTGATGATCACCAGGTTTCGGCACTTGGCGTGCTGGACCGGGGATCGCCAGCATGTAAATCACGCCACATTACAGATGGGTTTCTTTGATGCAACATGGAAACAACCGGTTTATCTCCGATGCATCAATCTAGATCTCGATATTCTGGACAGCAATCTTTAAATCTCGGTGAGAGTTCAATAGTTAATTTAGTCTAGTGGGTTGTTGGCCAATTGAAGCTTTTTTGGCCGAGGGCTGAGGGTTGACAGAAATACATGGTCATTTTTATACTAGCGGAGACGGGGGCTATGTCTGGAGATTCTGTCAAGTCTTGCACTACTTTCAATAGTGTTGGAAATTATCGACGTGCTAAATGTAGTTCTATGGCTAGAATTGGAAGCCAGCTAGCCAAAACTGACTAACAATTTCTATATGAGTAGCACGCTGCCTCGCCCTTTTTGTAAAGGCACGCGGTGAAGGGGTCGCGTCTGTCTTGAGTATAACATACTCACCATGGTGTCTGTAAAAACACTCCTGGTTCTCTGCGCATTAGGCGCCCAGGCTTGGGCTGCTGAGTTGGGTGCAACGGGAGTTGTCTGCTCAACCAAACTCGACACTGTTTCACTCGCACCGAATCAAATACCGACATCGACTGCCGCTGTCGTGAACAAGATCACGGTAATTAAGAAAGTCGTTCGCAAGGTCAACGTGGTTATCGTTCCCAAAGCAAAGACAACAACCATTCGCACTACCTCTGTTGTTACGACTACAGCGACAGCTGACCCAAGAGTCGAGACCGCAACCAGCATAATTACATGTAAGAACTTACCGAGTGGAATTAAGTCTATAGGCAGAGACTTACCTATGTCTTCACAGCCGAAGTTACTGTTTACAGCACCCAAACGAGTACTTCTGTAACGACAAGCGACAGCACAACCGTTACGACCAAATATGTGACAGAGACAGTGCCAACTATTCCTGGGTGGATTGCTATTAAATCTGAGTCACGTTATGTTCCAAGACACAAGGTTCGAGCAGAAGTGGACGACGGAGAGAGTCAAGATTCAGTTGAGCCGACACCTGTTCTGTATGCACAGAGGGTGGACTGCGTGAGAAAGAAGCCTACTACTTCAGTCAAGACCGTTACCACAAAGGTTCAGGGCAATAGGGTTACGCTTAAAGCTGCTACCAAGAGTGTCATGTCGACTATTGTGCAGGTTTCTACTGTTACAGAGTATCCGCCTGATCTCAGTACTACTGTCACATTAACTGTTTATCCTACGACAACTTCTTGGACGGAGACTACTTCAGTTTCGACTGTGGTGCAGACTGGTAAGTCAAGGCGTTCTTTTATGTCCCAGGTTGACTCACAATACCCTTCTCTAGTCGTGGTCGAATCGCAGGTACCCATCGCAACCGAGTACGCTGCATGCCAGGACAGCAACATCCTCATGACAGCCAATGGTGGAAAAGTCATTACAGCTACATCTCCTTTCGATCTCGACACGCTATTCATATTCAATCTAGGTGCTGGCCATACACCAACTTCATGCTGCGAGGCGTGTCACAAGAACCCATTTTGTCGGTACAGTCGTTTCATCGAGGCAGAAAGCAAATGCATTATACAGATCTACACCGCGCGAAACTGCCCGACTGGAGAACTGTACAGGCAACAGGCTGTTGGAAGATACTTTACGAGCGTCAATACTCTGATCAAGTCCAAAGGCTTCTATAGTAATGGGCCCTGTGGTTATTTTTACGATGGTGGGACTGATAGTTAGTTCGGTAAATCTGACTGTTACTGTACTGGGATTGTCAGCAGTTGGATCACGCCACATTACAGAATGTTGAGCAGAGGTACCGTTCGAGTTGCCCCACTGAAACGTCCTGTGAGCAACATGATGTGATGGATTATCGGGAGAATCCGACCAACCACAAATATAAATACAAACAGTCTTCGAGTCGTTACTCAAATATCTACATCAGACACAATTCAATCTTGCATACCAACCAAGCTACAATCACAACAAAACACAAACAAACAACATCTTCACAATGACTACAAATTCATTCGGATCAGCCCTTCCCCGCTTTGACTTCCACCAACCCCCAGCCCCCAGATTCACAGCGAGACTGGCCCGCTCATTACCCACTGCAGCGCTCGTCACAACAGCAGCCGGTATGCATTACCCACCATTCTTCACTCAACCAATACTAACAAAACCACAGCTACATACTGCCTCACATACTATGTCCTCAGACAACAATACACAATGGCAAAAGCTCAACACAATCGGGCTGTAGAGACTTTGAACGAAATGAAAGAACGAGGGAATAAAACAGACGAGTGGGTGAAGAATGATGCATTATGGTGGACGGCATTCTAGACGGAACATGGACGGGGTTGGCGTTTAGGGACATCACTATGCATTTTTGGGTTTGGCTATCGGCAGAGACATCACTCTAGCAAACAATTGAGATTGAGAATTATATGACACTACATTTCGAGAATAACTTGAACCAGACTGTTGGTATGAATAGGGAGCTGCACAAACGGACTAGACAGCTGCACGACATGTCGAAGAGAGGACCTAACTCCAGACACAACGGCAAAAAACGGTAAAATAATAAGAGAAAAATACATTCAATTCATTTTCCTTCTCACCAAGACACAACACATAATTAAACACACGCTCAAGGTCTGCTAAAGTTACGAGCATCACTACCCTGCAGCCAATCTCCCATCATCCAAATTGTGGCGCTTAAAAAGTGTGGCGGTGCACCAGTCAAGCCTCAACTCCGTCGCGTCGCGTACCTTACCTCTGACAAAATCATCCAACACATTTTCCATCGCAACACAGAACATCCCATTACATCATGCCGCCCCGGAAAAGAAGCGCCCCAGAGGCTAGTGAAGAAGCCGCGCCAAAGCGACGATCTCTACGACAAGCAGCTTCAAAGACTCAGCCGGAATCTGAAGCAACTCCGGCGCCCAAGACAAACACCCCAAAGAAACCAGCACAGAAAAAGGAAAAGGAGCCAAAGCCTTCACCGAAGCAACAAAAACCGGCCGCAAAAAAGGCCGCAAAGCCAAAGAAACCCGTGAAAAAACAAGAATCCGAAGCCTCAGCTGGTACCCGCGCTGGATCCGAGGATCCAGATATCGACTCCATCCCCACGACAAATCCCGATGCGCCTAGGCATGATGGACAGTGGTACTGGCTCATGAAAGCCGAGCCAGAGACGCGTATTGAGAATGGAGTAGATGTCAAGTTTTCAATTGATGATTTGAGGGCCAAGACAGAACCTGAAGGGTGGGATGGTGAGATCCACTCCATGATTCTTTGATGAGACAAGTGCTGACATGACTGCAGGTATTCGAGCATACGCTGGTACGATCGCTGAATTGGATGAGATGAGAAAGAGACTGACATGCAATAGCGCGAAACAACATGAGGAAAATGAATGCTGGTGATCTTGCTTTCTTTTACGCCAGCAACTGCAAGGAACCCGGTATAGTCGGCGTCATGGAAATCGTCAAGGAATTTTCAGAAGACCGTACGTCCCAATCCCTCATTCGTCTCGCAGCCCCTCTGACATGTCTCTTTAGGCTCCGCTCGCAAACCCAGCGCTCCGTACTACGATCCCAAGTCGACCAAAGAGAAGCCCATCTGGGACCTGGTGCACGTCGAGTTTCGAAAGAAGTTTGCCGTACAAATTGGTCTCAAGGAGTTGAAAGAGCTGGGAAAGGCTGGCGGCCCGTTGGAGACGATGCAGTTATTGAAGCAGTCGAGGCTTAGTGTGAGTCAAGTCAGTGGCGATGAATTCAAGTTTTTGTGTGAGTTGGCGGATAAGAAGGCCAAGGATGCTGGACTAGAGCATGAAGAAGTATTAGCAGAAAGGGACTAGAGGAAAGATGTGTATTTTTGTTTCCCACGACTTTGGAGGCCCAGGGCAAATTAAACGTGGATGTAGCATTATCACTTGTAATAGTTTAAAGTACAGTTGTCCCTTGTAGCAATTACCAGCATATTTGGAATGCTTCAGGCATCCTTCTTTTTATCGATCATTCGGGCCACGAACCTATGCCTGCCAGCAATGGCGTAGTCATAGGGCGTTTTGTCCCGATGATCGCATGAAAATGGGTCGACAGCATCGAACTTGAGGAGCGCCCGAATTGTACGTTCGTATCCAGCCTGGGCGGCATACGAGAGAGGAGTCCGGCCTTCATTGTCTCTCTTGTCGACTGCAGCCTTGACGGTGTCAAATTGGAGTAGCCAGCGGACCGTGATGGGGAAACCACCTCGGCAAGCGCAATGCAGAGGGGTCCTGCCATTGTCGTTGGGATCGCTGGCGGCAAGGTTGGCGCGGGGTTCAACCTGTGATAACAATTCGAGAATTTTGGAATGACCGCGCTGGGCTGCCATGTTCATGGCACTAGTGCCCTTCTCGTCACAGAGAGGTACTGTAGGTAGTCTTTGTCAGCTCAAAGTTGGGTCTCATAAGGGCAACACCCAAGACTTGCCGCCAGTCCAGTTGAACGAGGGAGATTTCTGCATGATAAGAGAATGAACCATAGAGGTATCGCCCTTGGTAATCGCCATCGCCAAACGGCGGGCGAGATCTGGAGGGGGTAAATGCATGTGTTTGATTTACTGTGGCCGCAGTGAGGTGTATGTGCATTAAGGAAGAGAGGGACAGGCTACGAGAAGGAAGGAAGTGGGGGCCTCAGGCAACAACATGTGTTGGATTAGTAACGTATCAGAAACATCAGCCGCTGAGAAACATAAGAAACGAAATTAATAGGTCACCTTGTGCAGCTTAGGCTATTTATTTCTATACCGAAGACTCAGAGGAAGACACCACGTAGTGCTCGATAGGTTCTTCTGGTAGGTCTCCATCCTCAGCATCTAAAAGTTCAAATAGAGCACTCGCCAGAGTCTCGTCAGGCCCCTTCTACACAGAAGTACTTGCGCACATTTCCTCGAGCATTTGCCAAATCCTCCGGCGGTTAGCGAAACCACCAGCAACATTGAGCCCAACCTTGGAATAGTCCCACGCGTCCTCTTCGTCATCCCAGGGTTTCACGTCAAGTGATGACTCCACGCGGCTCATCACCTTCCGTGTGAGCATTTCCCAGTTCCATTTGTCCAGGTCATCCGTGCTCGAACCTGTCTTTTCGTATACGGCTTTGGTGTCGAGATCCCACAGAAAGGCGATGCGGAAAAACATCCCTGCCCACATGGACTGAGGCATGAGGTAGTTGCAATCGAGCGGCAATTCTCCATCCTGTAAAAAGCTGCATATATGATTCTTGATTTCGTTTGGCAAAGATTCCAATAGCTTTTTGACCTTTGAGTCGGGGGCAGGCTCAACTCTCTCGAGGTTTGCCATCAAGTCTGTGGTCAAGTTGGGAATGTCGACAGGATTCTCATCCCACTAAGATCGAATTAGTCCATGTCTTTCAAGTTTGGCGTAGAAAAGTATACTCACCCATCCTTCCCACTCATCACCGGTATGCAAAAGGCAGAATAGTGGAACATAATAGCCATCAAAGCTGCGGTCACCAGTCTCAGGATTGATAATGTCGGGAACAAATCCCTCGTCTCTTCCTAAAAGAACCCGTGGTCGCTGTCGACTCTGCTGTCGTTGCCAGTGGAGATAACTAGCACAGCGACGTTCCAAGGCCAGCCATAAATCACCAGTAGATCGGATTCTGGCATTGGAAGAACTCTTCATAGCGCGGCCGGCTATTTCTTCACAGGCTGGATGAATGGCGATATACATCTTGTCTCGAGGGGCACCGTCATCATCCCCCCCATATCTGTGATACGCCTCTGGAGGACACGTAACCTTTCCAGTGGAAAGTATCGCTTTGCCGTACTGACTTTCGGCCATGGCCTTGAAGCGGGTAATCGCTTGGTCGGAAATATTCAAAGAAGGGCACTCCATATGTGGCCAGTGCGGACCATAATAGACGATGCAGTCATCATCACCCAAGGTCATACCGCAGATAGTGCAATAGATGTACTCGGGATTCACCATGGCTACTGACTGACGATGATGAGTTTTGGAGGAGGTTCAAGATGGATAAGGATAATAGCGAAAGTCCAGATATGAGGGGCGAAGTTGAGGGAGTGAAGAATGGAAGAAAATCAAGTAGAGGGAATGTTTGGCTAAAAAGATATTCGAGCAGCGGAGCTTCAGTGCAGGCACAAGGAATCTGCTGTGCACGCCTTTCGTTGCACATGAAATAAAGAAGATGATGGATGGGGAGAGATGTGAGAGTGGAGAAAGGACCGCCGTTGAACGGATACGCCGTCGAACACTAAAGATGAAACAGATAATGGAGTTGCACTACAACGCTAAATACAAAGCTAAGTTAGGATGCGTTCCTTAGTGCGGCTGACCGACACGCAAAGTGTACAGACCAACCACTATCTACAGGGATTAGAAACGGTTCCAAAGGTCTAACATGTTTATTAACCTCGCTATACTCATTCATCTCTGAAATTTATCTTTCTAAGAATAACTCGGCTTAAAACCTCCTCTGGGCAAAGGCACGATATCCTCCTCATCCGTATGCTTCACATGTCCCATCGAGAGGGTCCAGTTCTCCTGATCAAAGATACTGTACACATTTCGCAGGAAAGGATCACCAAAGATGGACACAGTATCGCCACGAGAAGCAGTAAAGACTCCACATGTCTTGTCGGGGAACTTTGATACCACGCCATGGAGCGGAACCTTGATCTTGCCGTAGTTACCAAAACCAACAGAGATGTAACCGTCGGACCGCTTGGGGTCGGCGTATTTGCAGTCGACAACAAAGTATCTCTGACCCAGAGGAGGCTCCTCGGTGACTTCGAAAGCGCGGTAGATAGGAGCCATGATCTTGTCGGGGAGGTACCATGCTGCAACACCGGTGTCCATGAGCACGGGAAGGCCGACTCCCTTTTCACCGTAAGTCTCTGTTGTTTTGTTGTTGTCTTTGCTGAGGAAAACTTCGAGAGAAGTGACGTTGACGGAGTTGGTCTGGCCACCAGTGAGCTGGACATTAAACGGGTCAACCATTGGCACAGTAATGAGGTCGCCGTCAATCTTGGCTTTGTCGTAGCCGCCACCGAGTAGCATTTGGGCGTTAGCAGCCTCCTTGTCATCGGGTCCAAGGTAGATGCTCGAGGCCATGTAGTTAATTGTAGAGGCGTTCTTTAGCTCTGGAAGAGCATAAGAGGAAGATCTGTAGGTGCATTCGGGACCGGCAAAGTCATATCCACACTCCAGTGACAGACCTGTTTAATTGTTAGCTTGTGTCATGTCATTTTCCAATCGCAGGATCTTACCGAGAATGGTGTAAATGTCGCCGCTAAGTTTGTCGGGGAAGCTGTAATCAGACGTGTAGCCAAAGTACATGTTTTTAGTCGCAACACCACCAAAAACAACGGTGTCGCTCAGATAGTCGCCCCGACCAACATAGCCCAAAGCGTCGGCAAAGTTAGTACCCGCGTAATGACACGTACTGCGACAATTGTTAGCAGCTAGAACTATAATTTCACAATCCTGAGAACATACGAAGATGTTTCGTTGTTGAAAGTGCCATACTCGACACAAGGGTCTCCCTCTCTTTGACACACTCCATTGCGAGGGTCCAAGAAAGAATATCGTGGACTGCCCGTGTCGATCTTGAGATGCTGAGTCTGCAATGGCGTGCCAACCTGAAGCTTGGCAAAATACGCGGTCAAGCCATCATCGCGAGTTAGCGGGAGAGCAATGACCCCAGCAGGTGTCTTGGTGGCGGCTGAAACCGATTGAACAGCGACGGCTGCAATCAAAGCAGTACTGAGAGCAGAACGAGCCATTGTTGATAGATGAGGACGACTTTGCAATATCCTCTGATGTATGGAGATATACTTGGTATATAAACAACTCTCAACACGATGTGACCCTGTATCAAGTCATGAGACCAAGATCAATACGAGTTTACTTGCCCAGTATGTTCCTGATCTGCAGGACCAAGTGTCGTTTTATTGGTGTGGGACCCATCTTAATAAAATTACGTCGTATGCGAAACTTGGCATATCAGTGCGTAGCAGAAAAGTGATCTTGGGGTACAGAAATAGTTAGTCTGGCAAGGTCAGTCTAGACGGTATGAACTGACCTGCTAATTTCGTCTTTCATGCTATCAGTGACTGGTATTTCTGTCACCCTGATGCCACGGATAGAGCCTTGATGCTCTATAAATAAGTCTGAACAGTTATCTACTGCTCTGTATACCGTGTCGATATTGTTCTTGTGTATCTACTTCCGGGTAACTCGGCTCAGGAAAACTTATCTGAGTGTCACTGATGAGCTCGATAGGCGATAGCAGAATAAATACCCAATGTGAGGAAATACCGATTGAGGTCTTCGAGATAATTGGAGTGGTAGCTTGGCATAACCCACTTCAAGAATCACCTTCCTTTTCCTATAGTCCTTCGGAACACAAAGAAGATACCATATCTACCCCGCCATCTTTCGTCGATTATTATAATCAACTTACTGTTGAATTTCTGTTATACTACGGTTAGGAGCATCAATTTTTTTCTGAGAAGAATAACTCGCCAACACACATTATAATCAACGACTAGTAGACACGCAGATCGAATAATAGAAGACGTTGTGCTTCGACATTTGGTGATGTTTGCAGTATCAAATAATATGTCATGAATTAATTAGTATTTAACATTACAGGTACAAAAGAAATAAAAGAAAACTGTTCACGCTCATTTAAACCCCTTACTGGCAAACTCCTTCTCAGTCCAATCCCACAGCTCTTCAACAGCTTTTTCATCATCCAAAACTGCATCCGTATACTCCTTAAGCTTCTGATTATAAAAGCCACCGCTCCTAACACTCTCTGACTTGGCCGTACTAGCCCACAATTGAGCTTTGGCACCAGTATGAACATCCGTAAGGAAAATAGAACCAACCACACCGATCAATCCACCGAGCCAAGGTCGTCGTTTTCGCAAGTCGTCAAAAAGACCCGTGTTGACAACTCCTGGGTGAATCGCGACAAACTTGACGCTTGGATAGTACTTGCTCAAGGAACGGGTGTGGTAGTAATCAGCGAGCTTGGATTGGCCGTAGCGTGCTAAGCTGGAAATGTCTTCGAGGGGGGTTTTGACGCGGGAGAGAAGTACACCTTCTTTTGGCGCCTGTTTGAAGAGTTCGGAGCTCAAGTTGATGACTCGAGCATCGCCTTGTTGTTGGGCCGTTTTTACGATAGTTGGGAGAAGGAGCTTAGTGAATAAAGCTGGTCCCATATAATTGGATCCGAACTGAACCTCATACCCGTCTGTTGTTAGACCGGCAGGGGTAGCCATCAAACCGGCATTGTTCATCAAGATATCCAGTCGATCGGATTGGTTGAGAAAGTCTGTCGCGCCTTTTTGAATAGACGTAAAGGATGATAGATCCAACTCTAGGAACTTGATCTGGCCCTTGAAGTTTGGAACGGCATCCTGTATCTCCTTGATGGCGGCGTTGCCACGCTTTTCCGTTCTGGCTGTGACAAAGATAGTGGCGGGGTTGTGTTTTGCGAGCTGAAGGGCACTTTCTTTGCCGAGTCCACTACTTGCGCCTGTGACGATGATGACTTTGCCGGAGAGATCAGGGATGTCGTTACTGGGATTAAACGACATGGTGAGGTAGTGTTTAGACGAGATGAAGAGTCCCAAAACAGAAGATTGTAAAAGTGAATGGCTTAGTGTCTGGAATGGTTGTTGTTGTGCTGATGATAGAGAGATGGGAAAAATCATTAGAAACCACAATCAATTAATAGCCATCCTTAAAGCCCGTCATCAAGTCAAGCCAATGCCGATGATTGCAAATTGCCTTTCCAAAATATGCTGACCAACAAGCAACTATGCCGCGGAGCACAAAAATTAAACTTTCCGCAAGCTTCTCGTAGTGCATTTTTGGCGTCGCAGTTAGCGAAATTCCTGTTCCGTCGGTCCAAGGCGCAATGAGTTCGCCCGAACTGTGTTTACTAATCGAAAAATATGGAGGGACAAGGGTCTTTTACGTCAGACTAGCGAACGCCATCTGAGATGCTATTCAGAAGTTAATCGTGTTCCAGAGTCCGACAATCAATTAAGATACGCGTACATGGATCAACTGGCTATGAATTGTTTGTCATCAGAAGGCATGTTAGTTTTGGTTTAACATTGATGAAGTTTTGAGACGATGTTATTAGGAAGTCTAGTGTGTCTTTCAAACGTATAAAGCACCAGTGGGCTATTCACCTCACTTAGACCAACGCCTACACCATAAAAACAAGTAACAAACTATCAAAACATGTATCCCGTTCGATCTTTGAGCTTGGCCATGGTCCTTTCCATGGCCTCTTCTGTCCTTTCGTTAGATCTTCCCAAGTATACGGGTCTGAAGACCGCTCAGAACGACAGTATCCTCACCGTGACCTTTCACAACCCATCTTCACCCGTCAATCTTTGGAATGCGGACACCCAAAACGACCTGACTGATTTGGTCTCTCGACTCCAGCATGACAACGAAACCAAGGTCGTCATATTCAACAGCGACGTGCCGAGGTTCTTTGTTGCTCATCTCGACCTCACCCTCCCTGCTCTAGCCAAGCGTAAGACTCCCAACTAATACAATGTCTTGGGAAAGAACAAACTCTAACGAATTCAGCTGATTTTGTTGTATCATTTGCAACTTTGATGTACAACGTATCGCGGCTGCCGCAGGTCACCATTGGCGCTGTCGAGGGCCGAGCACGAGGTGCCGGAAATGAGTTTCTCGTTTCCTTGGACATGCGATTCGCAACCAAGAATGACACCTTATTTGGTCAGCCCGAAGTTGGCAGCGGTTTATTCCCTGGAGGAGGAGGCAGTCAATTTCTTACGAATCTGATTGGCAGAGGCCGTGCGATGGAATACATCCTCAGTTCCAACGACATTACAGCAACTGAAGCTGCCGAGATTGGTTGGATTAACAAGGCTTTTGACACGTCCAACGATCTGTACGACTATGTGGATAAGCTCGCGCAGAGACTGGCCTTGTTTCCCCTGTCAGCTCTTGCTGGTGGTAAGAAGACTGTTAACCGAGCATCGCCATCACTTCAACATGTTGTCGCGGATGCCAAGGATTTCTTTAAGCAACAAGGGGACCCGCTGGTGCAGGAAATTGGAAAGCGCTCTGCTGCATTGTCTAAGAATGTGTCTGCTGTGGAACTGGAGCTCAATCTCCCCGACGTTCTTCCTCTTCTTTATGTCTAAGGTTCAGGATCATTCCGTGAGTGGGCGAGACGATGAGTAACTGTTTCATCTCGACTTATTTGTTCAAACCAAATGTATTTTTATTCTGTTTTTGTGTTTTAGTTAGGGCAGCAATCATACATTATAGTGTCTCAAGTAAATTGAAAAGGCAAAGGCTTCCGTCCAGATATCGATTAAAAATACATGAATTATATAGTAATGAAGACTTGCTAAGTACCGCCGTAGTCAGGATGCCAATCTGTGCCGACATTAAGTAACAGGACGGTGGCGATAATAATTAAGGTTTTCTGCGATTTTTGACTGAGACTTTAACTTGATAAAAAAAAGGGTGCCAGCACAACTTGTCCGGGTTGCCTTCATAGAGGTCATGTTGGAGTGGTCGCATTTGTATATTGGATTAGGGGTATTTGGTCGTTACTCAGTCAGTTTGATATTCTTTAAAAAATGAATATTTATTAAAAATCCAGCATTACGAAGACGTACGATTGAGTGAAGAGTGTAGACAGATTGTAAAAATTGCTTCACTAGGTTCTACACAAACGTGTTCGCACCCATTCTCTGTAATCAATGCAATCAATCTAGGATCAGTCGTTCCGGTATCACAGTTCTGAAATCATAGAAATGATCTATAAGGCCCGTCCGAATGCCCGGATAAGGTATAGATAGGCACTGGACCGTGTGTTGTTCTTCGGCCGATGGCGATCGGACATGGGTTATGACGCAACTCCTAAAACATCATGGCCTCGGTGTTGCGGACTCTGAACAGGCAGAAGTTTTTCGTCAACCAGCACAAACTCCGTCCATTGTATCGATGATCTTGCTAGATCATCGGAAATATTAACACATCGCGTCTCTTGTGTAGGGTATTTATCAGCAGCATTGACACGGCCGAGACGCGAGCGGACCCAGATTTGCGCCGGCGCGATAGCGTAAAATTAGATTCGGTCTAATATCATGCCGTCGACAGCCCCGTGGCGTGATTCGCACTAATTGCCGAGACAAAATCTTTCACTTACAAGTTTTACTATAAACGATTGATGGCACCGAGGTATTTGACTGTCAACATTCGTCAACTCTAGAGCTACACCACCTACTCACATCACGATACTTTACACCATGACTTCTCACATAGAGCAGCCGATAACGCTGAAGAATGGCTTGACGATACCAAATAGGCTAGCCAAGTCTGCCATGGCAGAGAACCTAGCAGACGCAGACCTTTTGCCAACCGATCAAGTCTATACGGCTTACAAGACCTGGGCCAGTGGCGGCTGGGGACTTATAATCACAGGTAAGCACATATTATCCACCATAGATGGAAACATTGATCACTGACTTGTGCATCAAGGGAATGTGCAGGTTGATCCCCGTCACCTGGGCCAAGCTGGAGATATTGCCAACAATGACTCCATCGACAGGAGTCGCATTCTGACCAGCTGGAAGAAGTGGGCATCCGTCTCTAGAAGCGGTGGAACTCCAACAGTAGTCCAGATCAGCCATCCCGGTCGGCAATCTCCACTTGGCGCTGGTACTCGAGGTCTCTTCAACAAGACGCTCGCTCCAAGCGCTATTCCACTGCGACTCGGCAAAGGCGTCTTCGCGGGGGTGGTCTCTAGGCTTCTGTTTGGAACCCCAAGAGCCATGACGATCACGGAGATTCTGGATGTCCAAGAACGCTTCGTCAAGACAGCAGTCCTTGCTTCTGATGCAGGATTCGATGGCATAGAGCTTCACGGAGCACACGGATACCTACTCTCACAATTCTTAAATCCCAAGACTAACCACCGAACTGATGAGTATGGAGGATCAGCTGCCGCGAGAGCAAAGATTGTGGTGGATATTATCAAGGCAATTCGCAAGGCCGTGCCACGAAGCTTTACAGTTGGTATCAAGTTCAACTCGGTTGATCATCAGTCTTCACAAGCTTTGGAGGAGTGCATCGAGCAACTCCGCTTGATCACAGATGCCGGAATCGATTTCCTCGAAATCAGTGGTGGAAGTTATGAAGATCCACCTGTAAGTTCCTGCCCCAATTCATTGTTTCCTTTGCTAACATGCTCTATAGGGTGTTGTCGATCCCGATAAAGCCCCAGCCCCCAAGAAAGAAAGCACAAAGGCTAGAGAAGCCTTCTTTCTAGACTTTGCGAAAGCCATCAGAGACCAATTCCCTGGCCTGCCGTTGCTCGTCACGGGAGGTTTCCGCAGCCGCAAGGTGATACAGGATGCATTGGCAAGCGGTTCTCTGGACCTTGTTGGTCTAGCTCGACCAGCAATGCTGGATCCCTCTGTCCCGAACAATACTCTCTTGGACAAGAGCAAGAAAGACGATGAGGCACGAGCCATTGCAATTTCTATTCCAACTCCTTGGTTGCTGAAGAAGATTGGCAATTATGTTATCGGAGCGGGCTATGAAACAGTTAGTTCCTTAACCCTTGAATATCACGAGATGCTAACGTTCAATTCCAGGCCTGGTACGGAAGGAAGATTAAGACCTTGGGTAAAGAGTAGTGTGTCGAAAGTGATAGTGCTGTGTACTAGAGAAGGGCGTTAATGGATAGAACTATTATAATTTGCATGTAGGATGAGTCGATTATTTCATATGTTGAGTTTGTACCTAGTTAGACCGGATCTCATCGTCTTAAGGCTAGGAAGGAATCTTTTTGATTTTTAGAATAGAGTGCGTAGAACAGATAAAGCTGGATAGAATCTCATGTGTTGCTTATTTACTTTAAAGTCTACCTCGCTTGCCGACTGGACATCTATAATCTTGTCTATGCGTTGATGAGAAATTCAACTGGGATCAATCCCAAATTTGTTGCACGCATTAGATTTTCAAGCTCGAGACAGCTAGTAATGAAATTAGAATTTGACCTGACCAATCAAATCTCTATCTAGAATATTGCAGTTGATCAGGAGATTACCTCTCTCATAGCTCCCGTCTCAATGTCAAGGGCATATCCCACAACCTGAGCTTTCGCCGGCAAAAATGCCCATTTCCTAATTTCTTCTACGTCGTGACGAATGCTCTCATCAATTCCGATACTGGCGTATCATTAGTACAGTAAAAGTGCTACAGTGGATAATACTAACTCTTGAAAAGTACCAAACCACTTGTCTTGGATTGACGCAGCGTGGGCAGGGGCCCTGTGACTGAGTTTCGAACGTATCTCCTCTTCGTTGGTGAAAAGTGCGCCGCAATCTGCATTCTCAATTAGATAAATGCACTGTTGCTTCATTTGTATTGTCACTGATACATACCAGTGTGATGAACCACAATGATCAGATCAATGGGAGCAATTGTCCCCATGACTTCAAGGCTTCGGAAAGCATCAACGGCGCGACCACCTGCGTTGCGAACCACCAGGGCCTCTAGATTCACATTAGCGTGAAGAACGTACAATGATGTGTCTAAACTGCTCACCTCCGAACTGAAGGCCAAAGTAGTCTCGTGGGTCGACTCGAGCGTCTGAACAAGTTACTTTGACTGTTAGTTTGCTCAAATAACGTAGCCCTGGGGTAGCTGGTACGAACAGATACAGATGCTTCCTGCCTGGGGCTCGATGCTGACAATGTCCCGCAACGAAGGCGGTGCTTGGTGATTTGGTAGTGAATCCCTAAGAAACTATTAGCTTGTTTAGAATGGATTCAGTTAGGTGGAATATACTCATTCCGCTTAAGGAACTCCTTTAGCTTTAGACTGGCCATGGTTGATAGACGTAGTAAACTGCAAGACAAAGAAATAACTTATTGGACTGTTATCTAGACATAAAACATTGATTCAGAGCGAAGTGATGAAATAGATATCTGAATTTGTCCCAAGATGTATACAGCTGGCTGAGTTGTTGAGTGAAAGTATGCTCAACAACGCTAGTGATTGATGATTCAGTTTCAGTAAACGCAGAAACATGTTCACTAAACATTTCTTCAGTGAGTTCCATCAGGGCCAAACAAAGATACCAATCGATAATGAGCGTAATGATTTCTAATTAGTGATGGCGTAATACAATTATGAAAGCGCAGACGTTTGGAATTCCCAATGTCCCAGTATGATATCTTCCATGTTGAGTATTACGCGTATAGGGAACAGCGGAGTCCGGCACAGGAGCAACTATCAGCCCGACCGTGGTAGCGTCAACTTAGTGTGATTCAATGCGCGGAAGTATTACTTAATTACAAGATGATCAATAACATTGGATAATCTTGACTGGACAGTGCTGTGTTATGTAAATGCGGGATGAATAGTAATCCTTATTTGTTACAAAATACTCCTCTGGCGCGGTCGATGCAGCGTCGTCGTCCGAACCGGAGTCCGGAGCGGACGAGTAGTATCATGTTGTACTGCTCCCGAATGAAGATACGTTGTGTTAATAATACCACTGTCATTTTATATGCACATCAATACGCTATATAATGTTCTTGCATTCGTTCAGTTAGATTGTGAAAAGACAGATTTGTTACACTCCAATTTTTAGATACCAATTCCAACCTCGAACATCGATCATAATGGCAAAGAAGATCATTACAATTGTGGGCGTGACAGGCACCCAAGTAAGTACACATGCCATCATGGCACTATCATCGGTGTTCCGGGTTTTAACCAGGAGCAGGGCTCCTCCGTCGCTGATGTCTTCCTGAAAGAGGAGGGGTGGCATGTCCGTGGCATCACTCGCGATCCAAGCAAGCCGTCAAGCCAGGCCTGGGCAGACAAGGGCGTTGAGCTTGTCAAAGCCGATATTAATGATGTTGCCACGTTGAAGCCAGCCTTTGCTGGATCAAACGTGATTTTCGGAGTCACTGATTTCTGGGGAGTCGCGTATGACCCAAACACAAAAGCCGTGGCAGCGTCAACTTCCCGTACCGAGACAGAGGTCGCCTATGAGGCTGAGAAGCAGCAGGGTCGTAACATTGCAGACGCGGCATATGATACAATTGAAACCTTGGATCGACTAGTCTTCTCAACTCTCTCACATACCCGAAAATGGAGTAATGGCAAGTATACTCACAATCTTCACTTCGACGCCAAGTGGGAGAGTGTAGAGTACCTCAAGACGACCTATCCCACACTTGACAAGAAGACTTCATATCTGCAGGTTGGTTTGTATGTTACAAACTGGAAGCAGGGTCTGCATTTTGCCCGGCCAAGCAAGGTGAGTTTGATCTGCACAAGGCGTGCATAGTTGTCTGCTTCAACAAAAAGAGCAAAGTTAATGTATAAGTAGCAACCTGATGGTACTTTTCAAATGAGTCTTCCCATGGATGGTGACGCGCTGGTCCCACTAGTCGATCCCCGACAGGACACAGGTATGCATCTCGGTCCTTGTACTCTTGAAGTCTTTGAATCGCTGACATCCGATGTGCAAGGCAAATTCACCAAGGCTCTCGTCCAGGCTGAACCGGGCAAGACTCTTCTCGGCTTCGGCAGCTTAATCAGCTGGAACGAATTTGCAGCTTTGTGGGGAAAGACTTACGGGGCGACGTGCCGATATCAGCGCATTGACCGTAAAGTCCTGGAAACTGCTGTTCCTGGCTGCATCGGCGAAGAACTAGCGGATATGTTTGAGTACATTGGAGAGTTTGGCTATGATGGGCGTGACCCAAGCGTCGTTTACCCGGACAATGTAAGTACTCTCAATCCCGATCCCTGGCTACTTCTAACAACTATGACAGCTCGGTGTACATGTTCCAGTGTACACAATGGAGGAGTATATCAAGGACGAAGATTGGCCCGAGGTTTGACGTGGTAGCTTGTTGGTATCTCAATGACGCAGTCTGTCTATTTACTACTACGAAGATGTGATAGAGATACGGCGAAACCTTACACTAGATCATTATAACGACGGTGAAATCAGATAGCTGGTATTTTTGCAACTTGTAAACAAACTCGATGTAGTTCATACCTGGAAGTGATTAGTCAGTGATTTCCAAACCATATTCGCCAGCATACGCATCGTCATTGAGCCATGTTTGTTATCCAAGCACACGACTGACAACGCCGATAAGATTAAACCTTCTATAAATCAAGAATCGTGATAAGGTAAAACGTTGTTCGGTGACTCATACCGCTATGAAGCCTCGGAGGGTCAGTCACGCCGAGTCATATTGTTTTCTCTCATCTATTTGATATAAAAAACCCGCTTCTCTTTGGCGTTTCTGTCCTCACTCATCACAGAACACCCACATTTGCGCGACAAATGCAATGCCTCGAGGGGGCTAGAAACACAGCCCTCCCACAACCTCATCATCAAGAGATGAAATTCCTCCCTACGCTGCCCCGTACGAATCCAATGTTGGTGGCTACTGGAGGATTGATGCTGAGAAGCAGCTGGAAGCCCACGAGATTTTGCATCACCTTCGAGGACTAGCTGAAGCACAGCATAGAATTGAAATCCATTTCCTCCCAATTCAACGCTCATTGAACATGGATGATATATCACTACTGAAAGGCTTGCAAGCTTTCAGTTTCTTCAACAAAACAGTCCCAATCTACATGCTGAGAGACGACAAAAGGAAAAGCGGACTCATGCGTACAGTTTCCTGTGCTCTTCACAACTTTCTCTACAGGAAGTGGTTTCAACCCTATCGATCAGACATCGAGCGAGGGCAATTCATTGCAAAGGTCATTGACATCTAGGACCAGCCCGAGTCAAGTGATGAAGCTACTGCTGTTGATGTAGCTATGGCCATGCGTTCCACTATACACACACGACTACTTAGCCTTCCGCCAAAACAGTTTTACACCATGACCGCCCTATTCGAGGCCCTGATAGTTGTTATACCAGCTGAAAGCTATTGCATATGCAGCTCCATTTCAAACATTTCCACCATGACAGTATTAGTACTTCTCACCGGCGAAGACGATGGTTTGAGCGGCCCCATTTGCTTCGAATCGATCGAGAACGAAGTTGAGAGAGTCAATATCCGTGGTATTGCTGGGATCAGAACAAAACTCGAAGTTGCCGTAGACTTTATAATGTCCTTGGAGCAACGCGAAACAGCTGTTTTTGGTCCCCAGCCAGACCCCGTTTCCTCAACAGCTGGAGATGATGACAAAGAAGACTTTTGGGGACCTTGGTTCAATTGCGAAAAACGTCGGGCGACAGAATTGGGTTGGAGGTATGGACCTATTGTCGGACCCAGCTCAAAATGGGTTTCCGTGGCAAGATATCCTAAATGGACTGGTCGCGGCGCTTACTATGATGGGGTCTACCAGAAACGAGAACAAAGAGACTGGAGCCTTCATGAACAAGATTGCGGCTGTTATCCTTCCCAGAAGACCGAAGAAACAAAGGAATAACTCGTCAGTACGCTTCTATATCTATTGTACAAAATGGCTTAACGATCAGAGGGCAGATCAAGCAACGTGTTGACGATCAATCACATTGGAGCGATGGTCCTGTAAAGATATGTACAGGTCGAATTCGACGAAAACGTTAGCTACTGCGCCAGACACGATCAAGGTTGGAGATGTCAAGTATCAAGTTATCTTTACGTTGCTTAAAAAGAATTGATTAAGATGTTGGTCAGAATTGTGACAAAGATATGAATTATTCCTCCCGAATGTAATGATTTCAATTACATCACACAATGGCCATCCTTCGTATTTTGTATATCACATTCCCTCATAGTAATGATTGGGGCTTTTGTTTCAAGGTATTGAATCCTGCTTCTATTGATGCCAGTTTTCATTCTTGGTATCATTCAATTTAATGTCGATCACTGCCACACTTTGTCCCTATTATGCCCGCATCCATGCTTTCAGCTGACCCTCTTTAGTTGTCACGTTTTGTTATTAGCGGCGTTTTACGTGGATCTTAGTGAAGCATGGCTGAAGCCAAGAGCTATTGCCTTGGTTTTACTGCTTGGCCTTGATGTCATTCGGGCTCTTCCTATCCAGGGCGACAGACGCTACATATAATTTAAAGTAGAAAATAAGGTTACCGGAGGTCTGATAAATTGACATCTAGTTATTGGATTCCGACCCAAGTTTCAGTATCCTATCATATACATCTTTTGGCAGGTTGTGTAACCACCAGACTATCACTCTTCTCATCGACATCCCTGAACACCAATTGCATTCTCAACACACCACCAGAACTCTTCAACATGTCGTCGAATACCTCCCTTCTCACTCTCACCGATATTGCGACCAGAGAATGCGATACACGAGAACTACCAAGTCGACGCCCGTCTCTTGGAGATGATGTGCCAACAGTATGGATCCCTATGACCAACGACTCATACGGGGGAATGTCCGAGATTTGCTCCCCAAATTCTGTCAACCTCTGGCTCAATTGCGTTCTTTGGTGCGAATTACCAGATGAATATATGGACCGTTACAAGGCCTCTGGGTCCGAAGATTTTAGTGGCTACTTCAATCGTCGGCTGAAGGATACTGGTATGAACATGTCGCAGGTGGTCATTTACTCAGCGGAAGAAAAGAGTGCAGCGCCGGTAACAGGTCGACCACTGAGTATTATGGGTCTGAGCACAGTGGCTCTAGCATCTTTTATTGCCTTGAGTATTTAGGTGTCTATTATTTACTTAGGCTGAAGAGAGAATTGGTACAAATATTAAAATTCTAAAGTTACATTCTAAGCAAGATCCCCCTCTACATCGAGATCAGAACAATCCTTCGTGTATCTCTTGATGTAATGCATATCCCGGTTGTATGCCTCACATCGAGTCTTGGGCCAAAGCTTTCCAGCTTGTCCCTCTTGGCCTGCAAAGTCTCCAGCGAGCCACAGGGAGCCTTTGCTGATGTCGCTGTAGTTACCCTTCAGAACAGGCATAGCGAAGAAGCAAGGTGAGTCGTAAGGGCTAGAGCTGGTGAGAGATCCAATGCTTGTCTTGGGTGAGCCAATCTTGCCACCGTTGTTCTCCCAGCAAGCAACGGCGTTGCGAAGAGTTCCCAGCTTGTCCATGCCCCATGAGTTCCAGGCGAATTCGATATCCTTGTTGCCACCGAAAGTCTTCTTGTCTGTCTTGGGATACCAGGCGAGAATATCGAGGCAACGTCCCTTCTCATCATCCCAGGCGTTGTTGGGGTTGATACACTTGGGCTTGGGCAAGTCATCTCGGACAACAACATAAAGACCTCTCCAAGCCCTGGCCATCTGCCACAGCAATGCCTTGTCCATGTTGCTTCGCATACCGGTGACAAGCTCCTCAAGACCACCGAGAGCACTATCGCGTACCCAGCCTCCCCAGCCAAAGACTCTAACGACAGGGTTCTTGTACTTGGAGTCTCCAACAAGCATGGCCTCGGGGATGTCACTCTGCGGGTGACCTTGCTTGCCAAATACGGCAGCAATGAGCTTCTTTGCTGAGTCAATACCAGCCTTTCGCACGTTGCCAATGGCAGCAGAGGCTGAGCCCTCGGCATCGATAGCATCATTGCCAACTGTGACGTCGTCGCCTGTGGTCGCACTGTACATGGACATGAGACCACCGAGACCAGCGAAAGCACCTCCGAGAGGAGCAATGGGGGCAGCAGGGCCACTGGCAATGGTGAAAGCTGCAGCAAGGATGCTCAGAATGTCAATCGAGGCACTAGGGTTGCTTTCGCCAATGCTGAGACCCTTTCGGATGACGCTGACGTTGCCAGCCGAATAGCTCATGCTCTGATCAAACTCTTGAATGAACTGCGAATACCAGTTGAAGAAGTTCTGTAGCGATAAGAACATGTAGTAAAGACCACCTTTACCCTTCTTGTTGAAGTCGGCTGCCAAGCATATTAGTAAATATTGTAAGAATATTCATGAGCGAAACTTACCACATGATTTTCCAAAGTTGCATTCCTCTCCAGGCTGGAAGCACGCAAAGTCGGCCGCAGTAACCTCATTCTTGAAGATGTCCCTGTACAAGTTCTGCGCCCACTGCGAGTGGTCCTTCTGGGCGCTGATGTACTTGTCGGTCCATTGCTCAGCACCGGAGTCGTACCAGAACTTGCCCTTGTCCTTGATATCCTTGTATGCCTTGTCGGTGAAACAGTCGGGCATCTCCTCGTCCATGAGCTTATCGATCACTTGCTTGTGTGTTAGATGACTGCCACCGATGTCAGGGAAATCCGAACCGTCGTTTCCGGTGTTGGCGTTGCCAGTGCCACCGCTGAGACCACCGCCACTGTAGGATGATCTGTTAGCATTTGAAGCTTGGTTATGTCTGATGAGCAACTTACGAGCTGGCTTGGAAGTCAATACTCCAGACCATGGTACCTCCGAAACAGTAGCCATCTGCCCAAGCCTTCTTCGCAGCAAAGGTCTCCTCATCTGTATAAATGTTAGCAACGATCATGAATACTAGAAGCTTGTAACTTGCCATCGTATCCGATCCATTGGTCATCCCAAGAGATCTGTTTCATCATGGCCTCCTCAAGGTAAATTGACTTGACACCCTTGTTCTTGATGAGGTTCTTAATCTCGCCAAGAGACATGACACCGTCTGAATCAGTACACTCGCCCTTCTCGCTGGGACCAACGAAGGAGCATCCGAGTCCGTTGCAGCTCTTGTCGGCGACGGTATAGCCGCGGCCATACATGGCAAGACCAAAGTTGATCTTCTTGGGGTCAAGACCGTCAAACCAGAGAGGAATAGTGTTGTTGCCAATCTCACGAATATCGGCCTGTCCACGGATGATCTTTCCGAGAGTTCGAACATCCTCATCCCAGAAACCGTGAAGATCTAATGCCGTGTTAGTAACAACAAAAGTATGAGAACAATATCAACTTACCGTAGGCCATAAATCCGAAGAAATCCACAAAAGGCTCCATAGCCTTAGCATCAAACCAGCGTAGGTACCAGTAGTCAGGTGCCAAGGTCAAGCTGATGCCGTACTTATCACCATAAGCAGCACGCATCTCGCGAAGCAACATGGAGAAGTTTCGAGTATCAGCAAGCTTTCGGCCACCGCGCTTGGGCTCACCAGGGTACTCCCAGTCAAGGTCAACACCCTGGAAACCATACTCGTCCATATAGTCACGAACGGACTCGATGAAAGCAGCTCGGTTCGCCTTGGTAGAAACCATGTCACTCCAAGTTGTGTGAGTGGGCTTATCCTCATCGCTCATGTCGAAACCACCGATGGCGATCCAAGTCTGGAGCTTACCACCCTTGGACAAGTCGGTGAACTCGCGCATCTGCTTGACATCATCGTCGTGGGCGGGGGTGATCTTGAAGGAGGTAGGGTCGATGAAAGCGAATGAGTAGAAGAGATGAGTGAATCCAGTAGTGTCAAGTTGCTTAGGGGTCTTGGTATCACACTTGCGTGTGCGGACGTTCCATGATTGGTAGTAACCGATGGTTCTTCCGTTTGTGCTACCACCACCCTTTGCGCATGAAGGAGAAGAAGCAATGTTGCAGGATCCGTAGCCGGCTTGACAGGGAAGAGTCTTGTGAACAGGATCGGCGTTGTCACAGAAGACTTCAGTGGTCTGAAGATAGAGATTAGCTTATTCCAGGCAGCAACAGTCATACAATACTTACACCACACCAACCGGAAGAAGAGCAGCATAGGTTCATACCGCAGGGCATGTCACCGTCTTCACTGTACTCTCCACACATGGCGACAGCATCACAGTTGGAAGTGCAGCCATCGCCACAAAAGTCGGGTCCATAACCACAAATACCTTCAGGGCCACAGCAGCTAATAATTGTTAGGTTGTGTATGGTGACTCGCTTCAAAGTGACTTACCTGTCATCAGCACAAGGACCGTCCTTGCAGTACAAGGCACCGCTGCCACGCTTCTCCAAGGAGCGACGGGAGTGGTGAGACTTGTTGGGAGTGACACCAGCAGAGGCCTCAGAAGCATTCTTGGAGTTCTCGTAGTACTGGTCAAGATTGGTAGACTTGTCAATGGACAATTCAAGATCTTCAGTGGGGTTTGGGGGAGCCTTGGCAGGGTTCTGGTGGGCTGCGCCAGGTGTGATCTTCTTGGCCCACGCTGGTGCTTTAGCTTTGGTAAAAGTCAGTACAAATTTCTCCTCATGATGAAAGTAAAAGAGCTGATTCCAAGGGAAGTCTTACTGATGACGTTGGAACGGCGATGCATACGGACATGACTGTTGTGAGGGTGGTTCATCGCATCAGCATTGCTGAAATCGACAACACACAACAAGCACAAAGCAAACGCCATAAAGGCGATGCTCGAGAGTTTCAACATCATTCTGCCAACTACTCAATAGTAAACAAAGCTGATTGAGTGGCTGTTGATATTGTTGATGCTCCAAGACGTGGGCAAGACACGAACTATAAGTATTACGCTAGGTATCTGGTTACCAAACCGCTCAAAGGATGTATATCTAGTGCACAAGGGATGAAATTGAACGGTTATCGAATTCCGTGCCTACATGATTGATAATTTCGTTTACACTCTATTTTCCCGCATATTCTACTAGAAATGGCAACCCTGATAATGGCACTGCCTCGGCAGCGGACATACATGGTACAATAATCCTACCGGAGTCAGCGGTACCTGCGTAGGAATATGGACATAGCCAAGGCACTAGAAAGTCGGTCCATGAGCTTTACTAGTCAGTGAAGATGTCCGTCGCCCCCAACATTGCCGAGCCCGGCTGGGCATCGCGAAGTTCAGAAAGAAACGTCCGGGCACCAACCGACTAAAGTCAAGCTTAGGATCTGCATCCATGTTGTTTTCGTGTTTAGCGCAAGCCCGTCCCGCTTGCTACGACCGGAACACTGGGTCTAGCGTCGCTGTAGGATGAAGCGGGCCGTCGCTAATTGCCCGTTGCATGTGGCGGTTCTGAACAGGGGTCGATATGCAAGGAACAAAGATTTTTCAATGAAGGATTCTTCTGTCAATGTTCTCAATTTTGGAATACGCGGAGAATCCTCCCATGTATTGGTTCTCTTGAAACCGATGCAGGCTGTGCAAGAAGACAAATTATCATTGCGCTGACAATTTTAGTTTATAAACTGTATTGTGAATCTCTCAGATGACGATACATATTCTGACAATCCATGTAGAGTATCCGTCTGCCTGAATACATCTTGCATTGCAGCATATTGCCGTTAAACTCGGTTTGCTACCCGGTGATCGTTCCAAATAACCTTAAAGCATATACATTTGTAACGTTGCATAACCAACCCAACGATCGAGGCGTTCCTGATCGCGATCCTGGTGGAGCTTATTATGGGACCAAGCGGAGGGATGGATGTCACAGCGCAAATTAACTTCTTAGTGTCTCCTGAGAGGAACTTGTTGAAAAGATCACAAATGGATCACCCGACACAGGATACAGGGGAAACATCGATGTCAGCCATACGAGAAACGGGATGATAAAAAAGTTCTCCGACACTGTGGGTCGGAACTTGTATGCCAAGAAGACTTGATCAGATGAGGACGATCCTTCGAAAAGCACGGATGAAGCGGCAGAAAACGGATTACTCGGGTTCTTGGTAAAGTGCGTAGGGAATGTATAAAACATATACAACAGGTTCTCCATATCACCGTCCTATCAGCATCGACACTTATTATACACGTTGTCCGTTCTTCTACTATCTTTGTTGACAATGAAGGCCTTTGGACTTGTCTGGCTTTTGCCTGCCCTTGTTGCAGCCCAATCTGCAACTGTCACTTTGTCACCATGGCAGACCGGCGAGGTAACTCCTGATGGGACTTGTGGTGGAAGCACTGGCTTCGTCTGCAGTCCTGTCTGGGGTGCTTGTTGCTCCAAAGATGGCCAATGCGGTCGGTCCAGCAAGTTCTGTGGCGACGGATGGTAAGTGACATCTCTCTATTATTTTGCCGTATGCTCACACTCTACTAGCCAATCTATTGCTGGTAACTGCAATGCTGCTGCACCCGCTCCTGAAAAGCCTCTAGGCCCTGGAAGTGTCTCCCCGGACGGTTCTTGTGGCGGTGACAACAAATTTGTCTGTGGCGGAAGTACCTTTGGGGGTTGCTGCTCGCTGCAAGGCTGGTGCGGTAACTCCACCGCCCACTGTGGCAATGACTGCCTCCCTGACTTCGGTACCTGCGGTCCTCCTTCAAACATCACCGCCAACGGCCAGTGTGGTGCGAATGGCAAGATCTGCCCCGGTTCTGGCTTCGGCGATTGTTGCTCTAGCACAGGATGGTGCGGTGGTGATGAAGACTTCTGTGGTGCTGGCTGTCAGAATGGTTTTGGCAACTGCACTTTGACCGATGCTGGAAATGTCTCAACAGACGGCTCCTGTGGAAAGAATGGCAAGATCTGCAAGGGTAGCTCATGGGGAGACTGCTGTTCTGCCGATGGCTACTGTGGCAAGGGCGATGGCTTCTGTTCTGCTGGTTGCCAGTCCAAGTTCGGAGATTGTGACGCTGAGACCAACATCTCTACAGATGGGCATTGCGGCAAGAATGGTAAGACCTGCAAGGGAAGCACTTATGGAGATTGCTGCTCTGAACAAGGCTACTGTGGAAAGACAAACCACTGTGAAGCAGGTTGTCAGTCTGAGTTCGGCACCTGCAATGCTGATTCAGGCAAGGTCTCTACCGATGGTCGATGCGGTGGCTTCAATGGCAAGACATGCAAGGGCAGCTCCTTCGGCGACTGCTGTTCCATTGGAGACTGGTGTGGCAAGACTTCTCACTGTGATGCTGGCTGCCAATCCAAGTTTGGCACTTGCAACAGCGAAGCCAGCAACATCTCTACCGATGGCTACTGTGGCAAGAATGGCAAGACTTGTAAGGGAAGCACTTACGGTGACTGCTGTTCTGCCCAGGGCTACTGCGGTAAGACAAACCACTGTGAAGCAGGGTGCCAATCCAATTTCGGTACTTGCAACGCCGGTTCTGACAACATTTCTACCGACGGAAGCTGTGGTAAGAACGGAAAGACTTGCAAGGGTAGTGAGTATGGTGACTGCTGTTCTCAGCACGGATACTGTGGAAAGGGAGATGACTTTTGTCGCACGGGATGTCAGCTTGCCTACGGTCTCTGCCCTGGTATTTCTGCCGACTCTGAGTGTGGTTCCAGGAACGGTAGAACTTGTGCTGGCTCTGGCCTTGGAAACTGTTGTTCTGCCAATGGTTACTGTGGAAGCACAGGATCTCACTGTGGACAGGGCTGCCAGAAGGGTGCCTCCAGTGCTTGTCTGACCAAGAACATTCCCACTACCGATGGTTCTTGTGGTAGCAAGGCTGGCCTCACCTGTGCCGGTGGTCCTTTTGATGGCCAATGCTGTAGCGCTGCAGGTTGGTGTGGTACATCATCTCATTGTGGATCTGGATGGTAAGTTCATTCACCCCTTGTTTCTCTTGACTATTCATGCTAACCCAACTTCTAGCCAACGTGGATTTGGACGGTGCAACTAAGCACAAGATGTTCTTACGCCTACTATCTTGCGAATCTGGTACCATTCTATGACAATTATAGATATTAATTAATTCTTATCAATATATTTTTGAATCACTCTCTCAACGATTTGTGATAGTTATTACCCTGTACCGTGGTATTTTAGTAGTCAGATGTAGTTATATTCTTGGTTATCACTGAAATGCACGCAAGTAAGGTTGTCATTCCATAGAGTCGCTCGATATAATATACTTGACGTTATGTACGTAATTGATTATTTATTGCGAGCTTCAACATGCCCCCATAGGAACATCTTGGATGATGAATCGCAACACGAATCAATGACATGGAGCGGAATATCAATGCTCCGCCTGCGCCATCATTCTCAAGGTTGCATCTTAGAATAAGTTTAGATACCAACTTCACCTTACAACCGTGACTAGGCAGGAAGCATGGTCAATACTGGACAACCAAGTCGTGGCTGTACGGTATGTAAGAAGCGAAAACTTAAAGTAAGTTTCAACCTGATAATTAGCGATGACATTTGTACTTACTTCTAGCCAGTGCGATCAGTTGACACCGACATGCACGAATTGCAAGACCGCAGGATGGATGTGTCCAGGTCCATCCAATACCGGGGCCTTTTTCCGTCATCAAACCGCCTCAGACATGGCAAGAAGGATTGTTGGAAATGATGGCTCGACTGCTGCAACACCAATGGCTGGGGGTTCTAGAGAACCAGAGATCTGGAAGCGACCCTTGTCACCCCCAGCACGAGACAGAGCCACGACCTTCTTTATGCGACAGTACGTCTTTGATATCTCTAATGGAAGCCACTCATTTGCACTGGGAGATAATCACGAATATCTTCCAATCTTGATGAAGGAGGAGTCTGCATTCGGGTTGATCAGTACAGTTGTCGCCGCGGCTGGATTTGCTGCCCTCTCCAACGCAGGCAATGTTGCCGAATGGCGCTCCGAGTCATTTAAGCTCTATCAGATTGCAATTGTTCAGTTACGACGCGCTCTTCAAGATCCAGTTCAAAGGGTTTCAGATGAAACACTCGGAGCAGTCTTATTAATGGGAACCTTCGAGGTACAGAACTTCGCTCCCTGGATTAAATCATGTCAAGGCGCTAACAGTGGTAGACAATTGCATTCCCAGATACCAGCTCAATGGACACTTTTAGTCAACATATCATTGCAGCGGCGCGATGTATCGAGGTACGTGGCCCAGAGCAGTTTCGATCGGCGGCTGGTGTGAAGCTGTTTATGCAAATGCGACGCAACATGGTAAGTTTATGTCTCTGATAGTGTCTATTTACTTACATCCCATCAGATCACCACATGTCATCAACTGCAGGAACCCTTTCCGTTCGAGGTATCGAAATGGTCACGATGGGCTGAACCACACCAATCAGAAGCTTACATCCCTGTGAATAAACTATCGCAGATCAATGAAGGTCTGGCTAGTACTCGTGCTAAGCTGAAATACTTGGGTGTCACTGACCCTGAGATTATTTCCCAAAGTCTCATGCCATTTGATAGAATGATGGAACAATGGGCAGAGGAGTTGCCGCCTATCTGGGAGTACAAATCGTATCGATCTATCGGGCCAGATGGGGTCCCTTCGAGTAGATATGATTTCCAGTACGACATCTATAACGATCCCTGGATTGCATGCATATGGAACTCTTATCGTAATGCGCGACTACTCATCCACGAGTCGATTATCATAGCCACGCTGAAACATGGCAGCCAAGAACAGAAGGAAACATTGCAAAGTTCTTTCAAAATACTGAGGAGCATGGCAGATGGGATTTGCTATAGTGCCTCATATCACTTGGGACACCGACACCAGGATGATGTGGCCATGCGCCATCCAGAAACCGGGCGCCTCGATAATACACCAGCACCCGGAGGGTTTTTGCTTCTCTGGCCTTTGTACTTTGCGGCTATTCAGAGGACGTCTTCTACAGATCAAACGCTATGGGTGGCTGGGATAATCCGTCAAGTAGGCAAACAAATGGGTTTGCAAATAGCCTTGTCGATGGCTGATTTGCTGGAAAAGGACGAGAAAGAGTTTGCCTTTTCAGATGAAGATACCTTCTTACTTGGGGAATGGCACCCAAATTAAGATATCGCTATATAATATTTACACACTTTTCCTATCAATATTTAATATTTAAGAAAAAAGATTAAAGGTTTGCATGAGTGTCGGGCAATGAAGTATTTGACAGGATAACACATTCCGAACAGCTTAGACTGGGTCATGGTAAGGCATACTCTGTACTTCAAGACAAATTCGTCGTCTGTCCCCCCGCGCATCCTTCGTTTGTGTCAGAGTCCCAGTTAAGCTTATTATTCAGGCTTTAGATCCTTGCGAGTTGGTGTTAGCACTGTTGATTGGCTGCACCGCATGGCTAACTCAATATAGTTAGAATTTCTAACGATTGCAAAGATTGCTGGCGCATTGACCTTAATGGGTCTCGTCGGTGGTATTCATTTCTGACTGGCTACAGATTTGATCTACGGTAGGGACACGGCAATTGATCATCTCTGTCTTCATGCGACGGTAGATCCTACAGATGTGTCTGATCTTTCCTCAGGTACATCAATTGCTAGGAGTCACTTGCAAATATTGATTGACCATGCAGCAGACCTGTCCTTTTGTGTACGAGACGTGTACAAAGAAGATCTATCTTATATAGCTATTCGATGGCTGGTGAATGGCTGCTCGGGTATGACTGCAAGGTACAAGTGAAAGACTATATCTAACGTTGTATTAAGTATCAAATGGTCTCTCAGCCCTGCAGGGATGCGATCCTCTTTGACCCTGCTGTGCAAAAAATGTCGATAGAGATTGGCCGCTTCGCAAAGCTAACCTGTATTCATCAAGACCAGCGGATGCTGGACGTTCTACTTAACATCGCCACGGCCAGGGCATTCTTCCTCCATAACTTAGCACGTCTTTATTTTCTTTGGTAACATAGTACCAAACCGCCGATCTATCCCTGATGCTGGAACTCAACAATCTCTTGGCTACTACTCAGCCACTTTCGCATCAATGTGTCAAAACTACACAGCCAATAATACTCCATGATACACCTACGTTTGAGAGTATCTTGGTGATAAGGTCGCATAGGATCTTCTCCCTGAATCCTTGTTTCACTACTGCTGACAAGAAATGATCCTTCGGGTTGTTAGCGCGAAACGAATAAATGGTAAATAGTATCTCTATATGCTGAAGCTTCCATGCGAATGCGAAAGAGGCATTGCTGTGTCGATCAACGAAGGTTATAAAATGCCAGCGGTAACCAAGCGATTGTCACGAATATCATCTTCAGTTCTCCTGCACAGCTCCTTCATCTTAAAACTCCACTTATCTGCTTCGACATCAGACATATTCCTACAACATGAATGATACTGGGAATTTCGTCATGTTTGGGCCAAAGGCCAACTGTACTTTGGAAGTATGTTCACCTCTTGGATATGACAGCTCATGAATTTCCGCTGTATCATCATTAGGGTACCTAGAACTAACCCGGTCTCTCAGCTTTGTACAATCGAAATGAGCGTATATGGCTACCGACCTTCCCTCGCAGCCAATATATCGTTTGCGGCCCTGTTTACAATCGCCACTATCGTGCACACCTATCTCGGCCTGCGATGGAAAACACCTTGGTTTATGTGGTGCATGATTCTGAGCTGCACGCATGAGGTAGTTGGTTATGTTGCACGTATTCTTCTGTGGGTGAATCCATGGAGCTTTGGCGCGTTCATTACCCAAATCAGTTCGTTGTTTTGTCGCAACTTGTTCTGGAATGTTACTGACTTGTTGTAGTTGCCATCACCCAAGCGCCGGTCTTTTACTGTGCAGCAATCTACGTGACCCTTGGTCAAAGGTAAGTTGCATCTGATCTTAGTAATCGTCATTTTCTAAACTTGCACTAGCATCGAACACTATGGTCCAAGTCTTGCTCGCTTCCCAACGAAATACTTTGCTTGGGTATTTGTACCCATGGATATCGTTTCTCTCATTTTACAAGGCACCGGTGGAGGCTTGTCGGCGTCTTCGTCGGGTGCTAGCCAGGTGGGAGTTGATGTCGCCATGGCAGGTCTCATTCTACAAGTCATTATGCTTGTGGCATTCAGTGTTTTATTTGCCGACTACATGATCAGGTATCTGGGACACAAAAAGTCCAGAACGCTTGGGTCAAGGGACAAACTGTTCTTTGCCTTCCTTGCTATTGCCGTGCTAGCTACCCTGGCTCGCTGTATCTTCCGCGCCGATGAGCTCAAAGAAGGTTATCAAGGAGAATTGATCAAGCATGAAGACCTCTTTATTGCCTTGGAGGGAGTGTAAGTCTATTAATTAATTGAAACTCTTTTGACTTGCACTAATGTCATTGTACAGGTTGATTGTCGTGGCAGTCTTTTGTCTATTTGTGGCTCATCCTGGCCTGGTGTTTAACCTTGCGCCAAAGGTCTACCACTCAGTTGCTACGGTGACAGATGTCTGCGAGACTGCTTATTATCCCAAGACGGGCCAATCTACTGTTAACGTGCCGCAGTAAGAGGAGAGTGTTATTTTGTATATTCCTTGAATGTGGATCTCAGATAGATAGCAGACGACCAGTCTCGACATTCTCGGACATTCTCAGACAGTCTCAGACATTCTCATACTGGATCAGACTGGATCAGTGTTTGGAACGATGATGATAAGGGAGCTGGATGGAACGTTGAGTCCTAGGTTGACAATAGTGCAGCTACAGACCGCCAAATCGGGCCTTTTTGCTTGGCTTACATTGCAAAGATTCCTTCAATTCTGGGCTCAAGACTAGGATTGGTTTGTTCGAGTAGTGGTTTTACAAGAGTTTCACTGATTTACACCGTCTGTTCATTTCTCTCTGAACGCAATAGTTACTGTTAAAGAGGCAAATTGTTACCCAAATATGCAGTGGCGTCTTAGTAATTGTTGAGTCGTCTAGCTAAAGTAGCAATGGATTAAACCACGTGGACATGTTTGCTATAAGTACCTGCCCGTTTCAGCGCTTGGATACATCAGATGAAACCTCAAGCTCACCAAATACATCGGACGCATCCCAATCCGGCAAGTCCTAACGCAGGCACACACACTAAGTTTATTAATTTTTTCAAGACATCTTTATCGACATTCCTAAAAGATACAGAGAAAAACTTGCATCGTAATGTAGTTCTCTTATTCCGGTAGCGTTTGCGGGGTTAATGGGGTTGGTATATGATGCTACCACTGCGGGTAATGCCTGCATGATGTAACCACTATCACAGACTTTAGATCGAGAACGGTCCCAGATAATAACGTTTCAAGTATAATATAAAGGGCCTTAACCCACATGGCGTTAACAGGGGAGTGTATTGATCCCGACCGTCTTTGCTTTTTGATGTTTCTAGCAGATTCCGACTTGGCAGCAACCAGTGTCGCCTATCATGGAGCCAGCAGCTGAGACGAGAGGGCCAGAGCTCATGGCTGTTATTGTTTCCTTTTTCGCTATATCCCTTATCTCTTGTATATTACGATTCTACGTTCGAATTTTCATGATCAAGGCGTTCCGAGGTGACGACTGGTTAATGGCTATTGCTATGGTATGATCATCCAATTTGCCCTGCCTTGATAATCTTGGCAGGGCCGACTACTGCTTAACCTTACTGAAATGTTCTCAGATGTCTTACACTATGTATGCCGTTTTCACTATTTACGGCATTACGCAAGGGACGGGCCGACACATGGAAGATCTCGGCCTGGAGCTGATCCATAAAGCAATGATGGTGAGACGCTTCCACTTTAAATTGAGAAATATGTATTCTAACATTGGACTTGTACAGTGCTGGTGGCTTGGCTACATCGGCTACAGTCTCACCATGATGATGTGCAAATTATCCATTGGCTTTTTCTTGCTCAATGTGGCGACAAGCAAACTACACAAATGGGTCATCTACATAACCATGTTCTGCTCTACAGTCTCTGGGCTTCTGTTCTTCTTCATCTCGATATTCCAATGCCAACCCATATCCTATGCTTGGATGAAGGATCAGCCAGGCAAATGCATTAACCTCAATGTCACTATCTACCTTACAATCATGTACAGCATCACTGCAGTTATTTCTGATTTCATTTTTGCGCTCCTCCCTGGACTCATCATTTGGAAACTGCAGTTGAAGAAGAGGACAAAATATTCCCTGATACCTCTTCTTGCCATGGGCTGTGTGTAAGTCAGAAACCATCGATGTCTTTTAGCTTCATTTACCTACCCTGGCATTGTACTGACGTCGCTTGTAAGCGCGAGCGCTGCCGTCGTAGCTCGGTTTCCTTACCTTGCTGGGTACAGGGAGGTCGACTGGCTCTGTAAGTATAACACACAAAGCAGTCTATCAAGCGTTTATGGCGTTTATCTTACTAACTCTTGCCAGGGCACACTGTGGATGTTGCAATATGGTCAATAATTGAACAGGGGTTGGCAATAACAGCTACCAGCTTAGCAACGTTACGGCCCTTGTTTAAACTTGCAGGACATCGCCTTGGTCTCGCTAGTCAACCTACAGCGTTACGTCCCTATGGTCACAAGTCAACACCGAGTTCCGGATCTGCAAACCAAGGTCACCTTGCTGGACGCTTTTCGGAGCGCGAAGCTTTATCGCCCACGTCTATTCGTCGCCCAGAAGCTGCAAGCCGAAGACTGTCTGGGTTGAACTCAAAGTTCTCGAACGGGGGTGTAGGTGGTATCAGAAGGGAGATAAAATGGGAGGTTAATCTATCAACACACTTTAAGAGTGAAAGTGAGGTTGAGCTAAGTTCGCCCGACACTTGGGTAAACAAACGAGATAGACAGTGGGTTTAGATTGCTCAACGGACATCTTAAAAGTTATTGATCACTATTGCTATCTTCTATGGACTATACTGTGAGAGAAAGGCCTGATGTATAGTATGTAAGCTGGCATTGGACTTTCATTTCCTCATCGTCCACCTATTGATCCGAATGTCTCATTACACTGTGGCTTCACCCTGGTAAATGAAATCACTAGATCCCCGCAGTAAACCTGCATATTCCTCATACATGGGCGACAAGCCTGTCTCCAACGTCTCTTTGAAGAAATCTTCAAAGGAGGTCCCTTTCACGTCAGGGTAGAGGTCTTTGCCGATCTGATAACCTAGGTAGCGGGCGTATTCAGGTGTATTTTCCCCCATAACGTCAAATGACTTTTGGTAGGTCAACTGGCAGTAGTCAAACATCGTTTTGGGATTGTCCTTGGTTCTGGCAATTCCATCATCAATCTCCTTGGCGGTGCGCTAGGAAGTCATTAGTTAGCACCGATCTTATCGTAGAGACTGTGACAATAATTTGGAAACATACATATTTTCTTTCAAGCTTTTCGCCACTGACTTTCTCAACTGCATCATACAGCTCATGCTGTGTGAGGAGTTCGGTGTAGGCAAAGACCTTCTGGTTGAGGGTTCTCGGGTCGGTGATGATACGAGCAACATAGATGCCAACATCGCGGGAATCGATTCTGGCAGAAGGTATATCACCAGTTCCTCCAATCGCACTGTTGTAGAGAAAAAGATTGCGATCAATGCGGCCGGAAGGCAGACGGGGAAGACTGATCTGGTACCACCAACCGACGTCAATGACGGTATAAGGAAGATGCAGTCTCTGGATATGGTCCAAGATGTTCTCCTTCTACAAACGTAGGCAGTTCATTAGTCCTTTGCTGTCGGAGTAGAGGATTGGTGTAGCGCCACTTACATTATCTCGCAGCGACTGAACACCTCGAGGCATCACTGTAGCATAGAAGCAAGGAATGTATCGTTGTACTCCTGCCTTCTTGGCCGCATTGGCCAGGGTAGTTTCATCGAGCAGACAACAAACAATAAGCACATCGATGCCTTTGAGCTGAGCTGCGAGATCGTCCTCGGGGTCGTTAATGCTGAAAGACATTATGCTTACGCCCTTGCCCTGCAGTTCGATGACATTTGACTTCTTGAGTGACGAGGGTCTGACAAGGGCGGTGATGTCCTGTTCTCGACGTTAGGGTCGGGATATTTGATGAGATCTGAAGAAAACTCACAAATCGTGTTTCAGTCGACGCGAGTAGGCCATTGACGATGGATGAGCCGTTTTGGCCTGTGGCGCCAAGGATTGCTACCTTCATGTTGGGATGTTTGTTGAGGGGAAGAGTATGCTTTTGGGAATACCTGGGAAGAAAGTTGTACATGGCAGATGAGTGAGGATGAGTGTTTCCTTTATAGTCGAGAAATTCCAGATGCACCAGTGACATTTCCACAATTATCACTCCAATTCTTCATTATTATCGCTGGACAGCGTCTAAGCTCTCGAAGGAGGCATGGAGATGGACTAGGGTATTTAGACTACCCAGTACGCTAACTAGACTAGATCCACCGTGATAGCGCTGGCACATCATTTTCCGCTGGGAAATCGTTCCGCGCGGGGTTTTCCGAGCGGGATTTGATAAAGTGGGAGTTGGCTACGTTTCAATAGGTTTTCCATTATTTCCCACAAACACCAACCATTCCTTCTCATCAAGACGTTCACATGACATTTCATCTGATCGGCACAAGATTGGTAGAATGAAGACCTCAATCTGCTGGACGTGCCGCCTACGTCACAAAAAATGCGATGAGACGCTGCCAATTTGTGGCGCATGCGCAGCTTTAGAGATTGATTGCCACTATTCCCCCAGAAAGCCCCAGTGGTTACAGACTGAGAAGCGACGCCTTGAAGCCCTGGCACGGCTCAAGGCCCAAGTCAAGAGAAGCGCGAAACGTCGGCGCGGAATCACTCATATGAGGACCATCGCCAATGCGATTGATTCAAGCCCAGACCTTGGTATATTTGAGCTAGATCCCGATACTTCCGGGCACCCTCTTACCCAAGAGACGATGGTTGAGCCGCCATCCGAACCAGTTACTCCACCAACTATACCGCCGACCGAGGATCGGGCAGCATACATTTCGGTATATATGGACTACATCTTCCCCGTTCTTTTCCCCTTTTATCGACCATACATTACTCAAGGCGGGCGTCTCTGGTTACTATCACTGGCGATGAATAATGCCGGGTTCATGAGCTCCATCACTAGCATCTCTTCGCTTGTCCTGTGGCTTGTTCCTGCTCATGTTGGCCCTGGACAGGCATCTTGTGCCTCAAAGACATTGGAAGAATTCCATGCACAGGCCAGCGTCGCCCTTGGAAGTATGCAGCAAGATTTACAGTATCTTCACCAACGTGGCATAGAAAACTGTCTTTCCGACAGTGTGTACTTGCTGGCAAATATGATGCAACAGCTTAGTTTTGAACTTATAATCGCACCATCGGGGAACTGGCAGACGCATTTAGATGCGGCTACTAACCTGTTTGAGCAGATCCTTGAGCATCATGGCAGGGATGGCCCGACTCGGCAGCTGTCCACTGTGATCAGCAACCTATCTCGCCATTCTTGGCCGGGTGCGGTTAATGCTCTAAACGCCGAACAGGGGACTTTCAGCTTCTTCTCCAGTATTTTACTGTTTGCCGATATTATTTCCAGTACGGTGCTTGATCAACCTGCAAAGCTAATTGATTATCACTGCGAGCTCCGACAGTGCAACTCGCAGCAGAAGTCTCATATGGCCCTTGAAGAGATTACCGGGTGTGATACATGGGTTCTATTGGTGATAAGCGACATTTCAAATCTCTCGAGGTGGAAAAAGGACCAGATGACAAGTGGCAAGCTGTTAAACGACGAGCTCATTTATCGAGCGGCTTCGCTTGAAAGAATTCTCAACAATGGTCTTGATACACTGGATCAAGATGGAAACACAGAGAACAACTCTCAACATATTCCACCATTAGAGTTGCTCCTGAATCAATCCGGATCTCCTTTTAGTTATTCCAAACCTGCACCAGACAACAGATTGCCGCTGACACGGACTTGGATTTACGCAGCTCGCACGTATCTTCTTTCTGTTAAGCTAGATACCATCACAGAATCCTCCGAGCTTGAGATAAGCGTGAAGCAGATAATACAGTCCTTTGGGGCCATCACTTCATCTCCATGGATGCGATGGCTTGCCTGGCCGCTTTCTGTAGCTGGAATCTATGCCAGTAAAGCGCAACGGCCAGCAATTTGTGCAACAATGGACTTGGTAGGTAGTTTCAACGTTTTTGGTACTATGAAGGCAGCTTTCGACATTATAAAGATGACATGGCACAAGCAAGATGCAGGCGAACGTTGTCTCGATTTGGCTACATGCCTTGGTAGCTTGGGATATCCAGCACTGTTAGTATAGTGTAAGTATGCACAGTAATTAGTGAAACTGGTGGTGTAATACTTATCAAAGATGGGATCAAATCAATCAGATAACTTCATTCGCTCTCAAAGGCCATGTCCTTTAACATACACCTTATATTAGGTATAAGTACGTACCTGACTCAACTCCACAGTCTTTCAGCTCTTGATCTTCGATGACATCAGTGGCTCGCTGCGGCATATAACAATCTCACTCGGAAATCCGCCTGTGCCATCTTCCTCTTTCTCCTTCTCTCACTCTCAAATACCAAACACGTCCTGGACTACAGTATCTCTGATAAAGTCTCATCTACATCAGTAGTTAATATGAGTGACAACGTCAAAGAAGTTAACGGCACACTTGTGACCAATACCGATGTAGGTACCCACTGCACACTCTGAGGCACAACACCGTATGACTGACCAGCCGAGAAGGTGACGCCCCCAAATGACTGGACAAACAACTACGAAGACATGGGTGGTGACATGCAGTGGGGTGAATTCGGCGATGTCTCCGAGTTAGCCAAAGGATATGGTCTCGATGGCACGGTCAAGCCCCTCTTTGCCATGCAATCCTACACGGGAGAGGCTATCTCCCTTTTCGAGCTCAGCGGAAACCACTACCTCTACAACGCCATTGAAGGATCGATGTACCAGATTCGCCAGCCTAATGACCTTCAGACTATTGTGTCAACAATTGATGATCCGGACAAGGGTTTGAGTGAGCTTGAAATTGAGTCCCTCTAGAAGGATCTGCAGGGTCTGGTCGCGGGGTTGAAGTGGGTTTTTGATGCATCAGGGTTCTCTTGTGACTAGCTGAACGGATCCGGAAGTCATAGATCAACATCCCGTGTTCAACTAGGGCTTCCAAGGCATTTATCCAATATGTGCAGCAAGTATTGTTTAATCACAGATGTAATGCTGATAATGCAACCTCAATCTGCTGCTGCCTCGAAATAGCTTGAGATTACGTATTGAATACGGTAGCACCTATCATATTTTGAGCAAATAATTTGGCCCAACAGAACCACGCCATTTCGTCGGCCTGAGAAGGTCTAGTGCAGTAGTCTCTTGCAGTGCATCGGTCTTAGACCAAAGAGACACCAAGGCTGCTGGGAATAGAACAAGGTTTCTTAGCGTCTGTCTGATGTAGCGGTATGGCGGCGATTGCCAACCTCATAAGTTAAGGATTTCATATATGAAGCTTTCATTATGTACAATACTACTATATCCTTACATCCTTACACAGTCGACATTCTACTACACCATGAACAGCCTTCGCGAAGCCTTGCTTGCTCCCTCTCCAAAAGGAATATCTCAACAAGAATTGCTCAAAAGCATGTCTCGCGATGAAGAGGATGTGCGCCAAGCCGTCGCGCGAGGAGAATTTGAAGAGCTTCGAGGCATGGCACGCTACAATCGAACCTGGAATATCAGCAACAGTTATTGTAGCGTTGGTGATGGCGTCGATTCTCTCGAGGGCAACCTTCATTCTATCTGGCATGTGTACTACCAGCTGAGTCGACATGCGTCTCATGAAACTGCTGAGCATGACCGGCTTGTTCTGGACATTGTCAGGTTCCAGGGACTTGGGCCTTTGACCAGGCCCGTGTTGGGTTCCTATGGGATTGATATCGCACGAACAACAGACGGCACACTGTGGAATGATTTGCCCTTCTTAGTCTCTGACATGACTAAATTTTGGATGGACAATTGCGCGACTCTCTCAGGTGCTCATCGTCTCAATTTTGCGTCGTTGCTAGCCAAGCTGGCATCGACGCGTGTTAGCAATGACAAAATGTGTCAGGTTGCCCTCCTTCTCTTCCGGTCTGTGCTTGAAGATGCACGAGCTCTTGGCACGGCTGGCGATGCAGATGACGAGGACAAAAAACGGGACATGAGGGACCTCACAATTGCCCAATTACTTCCATCTGCGTCAGCATGGATCAGAGAAGCAGGTTACAACATCATTCAACTGTCGGATGTCTCATGGAACGATTGCCCGAGCCCTGTTGGTCATGGTGGCCCCATGTTTACCCAGTCGGATCTTGGCAAGCGGTGCCCGAATGGATTCACACCCTGGCGGTGGATGTTCTGGCTCAAGCGTCTGCATGAGATCAAGGATGAGGCGAAGGAAGCAAACGAGAATGTGCTTGAGGAGTCTGCTGTTGAGGCTATTGACTCGATGGTCTCCAATGTGGAGGAACGGAACTCGGAAATTCTTAGGGCTTATCAGAATGGTGGTGAAGATCTGCACAAGGATCAGCGTTTGTCTTGCTTGCAGGGTTTGCTCAAATCTCACACTGAGAATACCGACAGCTAGTTACCCTAACAAACAGAACATCCTCACTTATGTACCGATTTGAAACATCTGAATTTACCTCCCTGGAGAAGTGTTATTAACTTAGACAAATCCCAAATATGGGGACTGTATACGAGATGTATCCTACTTGAAAAGACGATGGCTTTCTTCAAGACACATTGCCTTAGTTAGTCCAGGGTAATATCACCAAACAGACGACGCGATCACCTGGGGCATGATGGAAGACATTCTAGGTCCACTTCAATTCCCAACATGCAAGCTTTCATGAACAATCGCACATATTCAAACCAGTAATAAACCACAAAGACAAGACAAAGAAAGATAAAGGCTGTACAGCTACAGTGCCAGAGATATTTTTATCAAGTCTGTGCGGATCTACGTTTTTCTCTCGGCTAAGTCGATCATTGTTTTCAGGTTGCATTGCTCAATGCGGCAATAAACCTAGTCACTCCGCTGGTGTCAATCGTATTTGGTAATGAATTCTCATGCAAGCTTCGTCAACCACTGATAGATCAACAGATCAGCAGATCAACAGAATATACAAAATGCAACCAAACGATTTCGGATGGTCGGCATGGGGTTTAAACCTACTTACTGTCCGTGCATCAAAGTACAACTGGTCAAAGCACCTACCCGTGTCAGTTGTTCATGTAGGTAAGCTTACTCTCGGGTGGGCCCGAGACTATTGTCCCTTGTCATGAAGACAGAAACAGTAATGCCCGAAACTTCTTCTGGTTTTTGTACGAGTAGCATTGTGATATGTTTTCAGACGGCTACGCAGCTTCATCAGGCTGAGTTTCTAAATAGGAAAGTGCTGTGCTACTGCGACAGTGATAGGGACTAAGTAAGCTGCATGAGAGGTCTTAGTGCTTATCAAAAATGTCGGCAGTTGGATTTAGTTTTCCCATCCTTCAGTATTATCCAGTTGGGATAGAGACAACCTATATCTTAGACTGAAAAATGTTCGCATTTCATATTATACTATTGGTCCAATGCCTGAATCTTCAACGCTAAAGAATAAACCAGAATTTACTTGAGATATGAATAGGTGGCCACCTATGATGCGAGCTATTTGCCATGCTGTTGACCGTAAAGGAAAAGGTATTATTAGACGCGCCATTATTTATTCTTTGCCGCAGGTGGGAAATGCCAAGTGATGACTGCGTTTCAATAACTCCACCCAGCTTGCTTGCGCGCATAGCCGCGTTGTCGTCGTACTCCAATTAGCCAGCTTCTTCCATACGGTTCAGCCAATGATAAACATACGCCAATTACATGAACATAGCAACGATGTGCATTGAACCTATTCATGCTCTGATCCTTTGGGATTTCTGTTGGTCTTGGGATCTGTTGCATTGCATACAGAGCAACTGAGAAACATCCGTGATGCTCAGCATAGCTCTGCGAAAAGAGAGATGAGGAGTTGTTCATCATTATTACGAGGCAATAATTTGTATAAGAACGAGTCCATGCGACTGCCTTTGCTGAAGAACCAAATCCAATAAACACCTCTTCTACTTAGACTTTCACATCAAACTCCTGGCCCAAGGAAAACTCTCCAAAGTTCATCATCTACATTCTACAACATGCAGTTTTCGACTATCATTCCTCTCTTTCTTGCCGTCATGGGCGTTGTAGCTACCCCCGTCAACTCTCCAGCCCAAGAGCTTGATGCCAGAGGCAACCTATTTCCTCGTCTGGAATACTGGGGAGTAAGTTCATTCTCTAATCTCTTGAGGGAATAGGAACTAACCACATTCTAGAAATGCACCAAGGCCGAGAACCGATGCAAGTACAAGAACGACAAGGGTAAAGACGTTCTTCAGAATTGCCCCAAGTTTGACAACAAAAAGGTACAGTCTCACAAGTTTCCAAAACAGTACCCATGCTAACTGATGTCTTTTCTCTAGTGTACCAAGGATGGTAACAGCTGCAAGTGGGATAGTGCTTCAAAAGCGCTCACCTGCTACTAAACTTCTCATGACAATCCAAGACCCCTAAATGTCTTTATGCCTCACTGTGGTTGCAGTAAGCGGGGGGTCTCTCATATCTCTCAAAGCCAACTTGATTGCACAGAGTTTGGGCTACGGCATATCATGTTTCTGGAGATCGAGTAGAAGAAAGGTTCGGGTTCGTTGGAATAAAGTTGAATTGCGACACTCATTTGTCTCTAGCTAGATATTTTACTGATCAGAATGTGGATTGTAACGTCTCTTTAACTTGAATGCCCTGCGTGAAATATATTGTGTCAGTTTCAGTTCTTTAGAATGTAGATGGTCCTTAGGCAAAACCTTTCCCTTGTCCTACACTTTTACATATTATATTATTGCTTTCAACATACCGTACTCAAATGGCCCATTAGTAACTTTTAGCATGCTAAAATGAATTTTATCTACGATATCTCAGACTTTCGATGGTGTAATTAACGCTAAGTGAACGTTTGAACTATGAAACTAAATGTACTTGAACAGCTACTTCAAACACCAAGCCACTGTGTAAGTTTTAGAGGTAGAATTTATCTCACCCAGTACCTAAGAAAGATTAGTCAGTGATAAAAATGGGAGCATACGGCACATGTCGCATGAATTGCGCTCCTGCGACTGCCGAGCTTTGCTTGTGATAAGCCCACTTGACGCCAAGACGAAGACTGTGACACACGTGTGATAAGAATTAGCCTACTATTTGCCGCACCATCTTATCCAAATTGCATTCATGCCAGGATACCAAACGTCAACCAGTGGTGTTGCCCTACCTGTCACACTGCCAATACCGTCTAGTCTTCAAGTAGTTATACCTATAGCAGCTGGAAAGCTCCCCTGCAACGTCGCTTACCCAACTGGGAAGGTCCGCGTCCGAAAATCACCCCTGCATTGCAACCACTCACCGGATGTGTTATTCCCACCACTTTACCACCGTTATACGCCTTACCCTTTTGCGCTTAGATGCAACGATATGGGATCGGCTTTTTCCGTCTTGACAGTTTTAAGGGTCTAGATGAGGTTGTTATCTGACAGCTGAACCCCTATAGAATGGTATTGTTATAGATTTACGAATAATGCTATACCTGACGTTATTGAGCGATGGTAGCCAAGTCACCGTTGTGATGAACTCTAATTCGTATCCACTGGCTTCTTGAAGCAAGTATATCTTGTAGATATCGCTGCTAGATGTTGCTCTTGTCACTCCAACTCAGTCATCGACTTGCCATTCTTTTAGCACTTGTATCATTTCCACCATGAGAACCTCGTTCTCGTCCATTCTTTTTAGCCTCTGGCTACTCTCTGCAAGCGCGGTTGCCTCGCAGGAGACACACACCTCGATCGACGAGTCATGTGGCTGCACAGTCAAGTACATTGTCGTTGAGATGCCGCCTCAGACTGTCTCGTCCGTCGCCGATACTACTACTACCACAGGTTTAGTCTCCGCCGCTCAGGAGACCGCCTCTATCAAAGCGAAGACTACCCCCGCTCGATCCAAGACGTCTCAAACTACGATCCACGCATCATCCACATCTCACCATAACACTACTGCGACTTTTATTCCCAAGACTCCCGTCAAGGTCGACTGCAGCAACCCCAAGAATGCGATTCCCAAGAAGAAGATTGCCATGTCTTACGGCGACCTGAGCGACGACAAAGTTGTTGAACAGAATGATAACACTCCGAAGCCATCGCACAAGCCCTCCAACGGCACCTTCACTACATTCAATGCCAACAAGAACACCACTTCTACAAAGGGGCCCAGTGGATCAATCGACATGGATCTCGTCATGAACCATCCAGCTGTTGTGCTCGACTACATCGATGCTATCACTTCAGTCGAATGCACAGCTGACACTATTGAGGTCAAGTTTGGCAAGGCTGATGTATTTAACAATGCGATCAAGACATGGCTGGATACCTTTATCCTTATCACAAGTAACATGGGTAACTGCAAAGCTGCCAATGGCCAGGCCTTCTACCTCGTTGATCGCGTCACGTCGGACAAAAACCAGAAGTCCATAACTTGCTACGCCTCTGAGCAGAAGCTGGAAGACATCGCTGGTGAGTCACTAATCTATGAGTAAGAATGAAGTTAACGTTGGTAGAAACATGCGAAATGTCCTTCAACTCGATTCCTGCCACCAAGCTACGAAAGCGCCTAGACCTGAATCCCAGTCTGTCTCTCGACTTCGGTACTGGACTCGCAAGAGACACTGTTCTTTTCAGTGAAGAACCGTTTGTCAACATCAAGGCTGAGAAGGCTGAGTTTTCTTCCACTGTCTCCTTTTCAGGGCGCGCCAAATACAACTTTTGGAAGTTCAAGGTCAGTACTTGATATCAATCAACAGTTGTGAAAGTACTAAACGTTATTAGATGGAACATCTTTACTTCGATCTCAACACACGTTTCTCTGCCGATGTTGCACTGTCAGCCGATGTAGCAGCAGCCTGGTCGCGTTCCATTTTGTACGATCCTGACACTCTGACCTTCACTGTCGTGGAAGTCCCTGGCATCCTTTCCCTCGGACCAGGAATTGCTTTCGCAGTCGGAGTCGATGTTGATACTTCCGCGGCTGTCGCAGTCCACGCTGGTGCCGGTATCTCCATCCCTGCTGGAAACGTCCACCTTGACGCTCTCGATGGAAGCAAGAACAGCGCTACAGGATGGGAGCCACAGTACACATCCTACGCTAACATAAGCGAGAGTGTCGAGGTTGGCTTGAACGCGAGTGCGTCGCTGACTGTCCAACTCACGTTCAAGTTGCTCGGCGGTCTTGTTGATCTCAGCAGTGGACTCACAGCTACACCTGAGTTTGTGAACAAGTTTAGTCTGGATGCAGCTCAATCTGGCCATGCTTCTAATGGTGGTGCTGGTGGTTCAATCAGTACTCCTCCCGGTGGATGTGGTGTATCTCTCAAATCGGACTTTGTGTTTGATCTCGATGGATTTGCAACTAAATGGGTCAAGGGCAATTTGTATCATGTGGAGGTGCCAATCACTGACATTTGCTACGCGTTCTGAGATTGCGTAGGGTTGCGGTGATGGAGGTTTAAATAGGAGTGACAGAAGTATTTATGCCGCGATTCTGAAATATCTTCAATATTGTCTCCTTAGTAATAAATCAACGCTAGTTGAATCTACCAGGCGACTCTCCACCTTGGAAGAGAAATGTGACCCGCAATTCATCTCGTTGCATAAATTTATTAATGGTATAAAGTCGTTCAACTTCGTTCAACCTCGTTCCACCTCGCTCAATTTCGCTCAACCTCGTTCAGTCCCTCTCGGCACTGATCTCTGCAAAGCCAAGTACCGACATCTCAGCGGCCTCGTCATCAGTTATGGAAACCTTCATCATCATCAATGTCTCAAGAAATTCCAAGATTAGTATCCGAGGCTGTGCAATGAAGAACTTTAAATTGGGTTCCATAGCAGATAAATACTCCTGGGTATATATAGTAGAGACAATTCTACAATAACATCATGAAACATAACAGTATCCTTCAGCTTTGTTTTGTCCTTCACTTCGAATCCTTTCGTTTAAATATTTAGTCTTTCTCTCATTTTTGCCAAGTTTGGCCATGATGCGCCCTTACATTGCGATAGGGTTGCTGCTTCAGACTACCCTCGCAGTTTCCGAAGCAGCCAATGTCATTTATGCCAGCGACAGCTGTGTAAATCTTTCCTCAGATGGGTCCAAACCCAACATCGTGGTTCTCGACTATGGTCACAGTGTCGAGGGTCACCCTACTTTTCAAGTAGTTTCGGCTTCAGGTGATACATCTGGGTTTGAGGTTACATTTGCGGAATCCAAGGCTGCCTTGAACTTATACATGGTATGCTGCAAGGTTCTTCAACGACATAGCTGGTTTATCTGCTAATCAATATCACTAGAGTGATGGACCCCTTCCCCTTGCGGCGGCCATGGACACATACCGAATCAACAAGTACAATGTAACCGAACCTGGATTGATCACCAACCGTCTTATTCAGGGCGCTTTTCGCTACGAGAAGTTTAACCTCTCTTCTGCTGGAAGCCTTCGACTCGAGCGTGTGGGAGTCAAGCCTACAGTCGAGACTTCACCTCTTACGGAGCTTCCCGGGTCGTTTGAATGCTCCGACGAAGACTTGACACGCATTTGGCATACAGGTGCCAGAACAGCTCAACTCACCGAGATTCCTAAGGGCAGCATTCCAGACTTCTGGCAGGTAACTGATCAAGGATCCTTGGTTGAGAGTGCAGCTCCTCAGGCTCTGAGTGACCCTGGTGTCGCTCAGGCTACCAGCTACGAGATTGAATTTGACGTCAAGCCAGTCACTGGCGAGTTTGTCTTCTCGGTTTTGTCGGATACGCTGAATGAGGCAGTCTTGATCACCTGCAACATCGAGACCGGCGTCATTTCAACTAGCACTTCTTCCTCTGGCACGATTAGCAACAAGACAAACGTCGGCGAATGGCTCTCAGTTCATGCCCGGGTGAACATGACCGACATTGAGGTTTCTATCAACAACCAGACAGCTCTCAAGTTCACGCAGACATCGAGGTTTTACGGCTCATTTGGCCTCGGCGCACCACTTGGACACTCCGCTTACTACCGCAACCTCCGCGCTACCACACTCGAAGGCGTAGAGATCTATTCCTCCACTTTAAAAGACAAATCCTTCCTCAAAGATTTCTTCATGGGCAGCAACCCTCTGGACACGATCGTCGACGGTTCACGGCGTGATCGAATCGCCTACTCTGGTGATCTCGACATAGCTATCTCGTCTACCTTTGCCAGTACCTATGGAAAGTCATTCGTTGAAGGATCACTTGATCTCGTTGGATCGTACCAGACAACCGTTGGGTTCTGGATCCCCAATGCCAAGATTCAGCAAGAACCGCTGCCACAGCCCCTCGACATCAACATCACTGGTCTCATCGGCTATTCATTCAATTTCCTCAATGGTCTTGCTACCAACTATGATGTCCTCGGTGATAAGACATTTGCTAAGACATGGGCCCCGCGAGCAGTGGCAATGCTGGACTGGGCTCATTCAAAGCTAGTCGACGGGCTCTTCACTATTGATGATGCTGCATTGACCGGAGACTGGAATTACTACGACCCGTCGCAGACAGGTGCTAGTACTAAGTTCAACGCTCTGTATGCCTACTCTCTGCAGAGAACAGAGACTTTCCTCAAGGCGGGTGGTGTAAGCACGGCTAAGTATCAGACTCGACTGAAGAACCTTCGCAAGGCCATCCATAAGCAACTTTGGAATGAAACGATGGGCGCTTACGTTCTCAGCAACGAGGTGCGAACCGGATTTGCCCAGGACGCAAATGCTCTGGCTATCCTATCTGGTATTCCCCAGAGCAACAGCATCTCTTCAAAGTCCCTGTTGAAGACCATGGAGGCAGAGCTTCAACTTCCCGCGGGACCTCTTGCTTTCAGCAACGGCACAGTCAGTTCCGGGTTCGCTCAGAAGATCAGCCCCTTCTCATCTGCATACCATCTCCGATCGGCCTTTGAAGCTAGCGATGGAGATACTGCCAGACAGCTACTCAAGACTCTGTGGGCACCTATGGCCAACCCATCCAACGTCAATTACACGAATACGTTCTGGGAGACCCTTGATCCTAACGGCACGCCTGGACTTGGTATCATGACATCGCTGTGTCATGGATGGGCTGCTGCACCTACCGCTGAATTGGTCAAGTGGGTTCTTGGAGTGCAAGTTGTTAAACCCGGGTTTGCCGAGTGGAAGGTTCAGCCTATGCTTCTTGGTCTTGAATGGGCAAAGGGCCGTGTCCCAACCGAGAAAGGCGTCATTGAAGTCGAGTGGAAGCTTGTATCTGATCTTTTGCACATAAATGTTCGAGTTGTGGGTGATAAGGGAACTCGTGGAACTATCTATGTTCCTGAGCTACTGCCTGTTTCTGCCAAGGATAGCATCTTTACGGTCAACGGAAAGGTCATGAAGAAGAAGAATCAGTTCTCTGTTAAAGGTGGTGAACTGGTTACTTTGATCCAGAAGAGAAAGTAGGAGCCATTTATCATCATTAATTTTTCATTCTTCAAAATATAGACATAGATAGATACGCTAGATAGAATTTTCTACAGCCCTGACACTTCATATTGCAGAAGAGAACGCTGTCAAAATTAAACCCTCACTTTCTTTATATGTGTTTCATAATAAGCATCGCGTCCATAGGAGAGATACTCTACAATGTGCATAGTATAGACAGTGTATAGGAAAGCCTGTTAGACCTTCGGGACAACCGTCCGGACTTGAAAGTTCTACGATGCTTCAATCACTTAGTCATATCGTTGCAATTTCTTTATTTTTCAACTTTTTTTTTTATTTTCTTTCTTTTCTACTTCCTCTATTCCCAGACCTAGGCATCACAGCCCCTCCCGATTCCATTTTCCTTTCCCCCTTCTTCAGACATCTATTGTTCAGCTTGAAGCTTTCAACAAATGTCTCAAACCTGTAGTGTTCTTCTGGAGCATCCCCAGAATTCCACACTCACTACAAGCCGTAGTCGTCTAGCGATGGCGGCGAGAGCGAGTCAATGCTTCAAGATCGGCTGTCATAGTAGATTTCCACTTTGGACGTCTTGGAGGACCAAAGAAAGATTCCATCATTTCAGAATCTGCATTGTCAATTACATGTCTTGGGACGCCTAGAGGAGTCATCTCTTGGCCGCGCCTCTGATGTTCCGGAGTATTCAATCCCAATGCTTCAAGATCGGCTGTCATAGTAGATTTCCACTTTGGACGTCTTGGAGGACCAAAGAAAGATTCCATCATTTCAGAATCTGCATTGTCAATTACATGTCTTGGAACGCCTAGAGGAGTCATCTCTTGGCCGCGCCTCTGATATTCCGAAAGAGCCGTCTGATGTCCCGGAGGAGCCATCTGACGTCCCGGAGGCATATGACCTTCCGGTGCGGCCATGACGTACTGAGGAGGAGCATTGGATTGGTGATGGCCTTGGCCGTGATGGCCGTGATGGCCGTGACCTTGACCGTGATGACGATCATGGTGATCATGATCGTGATAATACTCATCATCAGAACCAGAATCATCATCGTGGTGGTGATCGTGATGCCCATGACCGTGTTGATGACCCTGGCCATGATGATGACCGTGACCATGTTGATGGCCGTGACCGTGACCGTGAACGTGATGACCATTATCACGATGTGTCGTACTTCCACGGGTGGAAGAGGGGCGTCGTCCATGTTGAGGCTGCTGTACAAATTGACCATGCTGCTGGGGCAGCATGTCATGTTGAGGGCGACGACTAGCGTGACGCTCCACAGGAGTGTTGGTACTGGGATTGTTGTTGGATTGCCCCTCTCCAGGTCGCTGGATACGAGTAGTCCACTCTTGGTTTGACCCTGGCAGCGTGAAACGAATGTCACCAGTGCCGTTGGTGAGGCTGAAGGGGTGAACTGGGTCAGACATGTTGACGGTTTCAGTGTTTTGTTGAGATTGAGTGTTGTGAGATCTTGACGACATAGATTGTCTTGTTGATGCGGTTGATTGCTGTGCTGTGGTAGTGAGTTTCAGTGTAGACAGTTGTGATGTTGTTGTTCGTGTTTGTTTGTTCTCTGATTGTGGATGATGAGAAAGTTTGTTTTGAAGCGTGGCAGAGAAGGTTACTTATACGAAGTTTGAACATAGACAACATTTCGAGTTGATTTTGGACAATGAAGGATATCCTCATTATTCATGTGAATGTAGAGATGTTATGTTCTGTCTCTGTTCAAATATGTGACTGTGCGCAACACTTCACAGGTACAAAGCTCATTGTTCTTACTAAACGTTGTCAATTACCTTTGTACATATTGAACATACATACGTATTTGTTTTACATTGCCTTCTTCTTTGACTGTTTGAGTTTTCCAATGTTTTACATTAACGGTAGTTGATATTAGATTGTTCTTGTTGTAGTTCCTCATTCCGAAGGAAGTTATGCCACTGTCGGTTCAAGGCTGCATTTCTTTGAAGTAGTAGTACATTTTGGTGGTTTTGTCTTAGCCAGTCAATGCGCCACACTGAACCATTTCCAGGATTGACCCTTCACAGGCAATGAAAATACTGGACACTCAACTGCGTGCCTATTCTTTGGTAACATGAATTTGTTGGGTGTGTTACTCATTTGCTCTTAGCGGAGATATGAGATTAACAGTAATTCTCAGTAACATATATCACATACAAGGGACATAATGATTATGGGGAGCAGATTTTCATTATATACGCAGAGCGCTACTATTAGTATGAATCCAAATCAGTACCTGAAGATCATCAAATATAAGCCTAATCAGCGACTCTCGTATTCTCTTCTCCCGTCTAGCATTCAATCCATGTTCATATCCACATTGTTCATCTCATTTCTCATAGCCACCCCAACCTTGGCTGTGTCGTCCTAGCTCCAAAAGATCATCGTCTATTCTCTAAAGAGAATACACTTAATCGACACGCTCAAGAGGGAAGTCCTTGGGGCCAACATAGGCCTGGGCATCGCCGGTGGGAGTGTCGCCCTTGACAGTCTTGATGTCCTTGGTGGGGATGAGGTGCGAGCCCTTGGTGAAGCTGTTGGGCGAGACCTGGACGGACACGGTGAGAGTCAAACCCTTGTCGCTGCGGACGACGTCAAAGGTTCGTGAAGAAGGAAGACAGGTGCCAACCTTGACCTCAGGAAGCTCACCAGGACCAGCACCGGGGAGCTTGGCGGTACATTCGTAGCCCTCGGTGTCCATGGTGCCGGGCTGGATAACGTTGAAAGAGTAGCTGGGAGCTTGGTCAGCCACATGTCCACGGAAGACAAGATTTTGAAGATACATACCTGCACATGGCGCTGTGGGGAGTGCAGCTGGCAGTGAAGTCGCGGACGTTGAAGACAGCATCGGCGGTAGCGCCAGTGGCGGCGGCAACAGCGAGGATAGCAGCAGAGAACTTCATTTTGATGGTTGAAAGTTGTGGGTAGAGACTTGGGTGGTTTGATTGAGTGATTTGAGGAGTAGTTAATGCAGAACTGATGGATGAGAGAGTTCTTGTTTCGAAGGAATGGCTGTTGCTTTTATATACGTCAACGATTATGTAAATCCGGTACTTTAATGGGCCCGCAGCTCGATCAATTGTAATGATCTACACAAAAGCTCGTATTATCTCAAGCGGTGAAGCGGGCCGGACAAAGGTATAACTATTCGACCCATTCAGGTTCCTGAAAGTAGTGTATCTAATTGTCGGTCTAGAAATGCACGGCCAAGCGGATAGACGGGGAGTGGAGTGTATGGATCTTCCCATCGTGTACACGTTCGCAACGCGACGACCCGTGTTGTTGAGGCTATGAACAACTGGAACTCGCGGCAGGGCTTGGATGATTCTGGTTCGCGGGGTACAGCGTGGCAAACAGTGGAACAGAATGCCAAGAGTCGGTTGTTCCATCCCTGCTCAAAGGTCCCATGCCAGAATGGATGGTACCTCAGACGGAACATCATCCAAACGTCGTCTTTTCCGATATATCATTCGTTTCATACATGCCTCCTTCCTAGCATTCTATTCGCCGACAAGATATTCTGAGTACAGAGACTTGTAAGTACCAGTGCTCATAACAGGTCGTCCACGATATTGGGCAGTCGTAATATTAGGCTGTAAATTTACTACTGAAATGGTCTAGTAGCAATCGCTAAATTAGGTCGTTGCGGCCCATAACAAAGTAGGTTAACTATCAGTAAATAAAGAGCCAACGAATTGAATCTTTTCCTTTGGAACGTCTATTCATTTCAAACCAAACAATACGTCTAGTGATTCCGAGAACAGATCTACCACCAATAATGCCAGCCGCTGAATCGTCTGCTGTGTGATTGGGCCATGGATACGATTCTGCCGCTATTGCTGAACTCCAGTCTATGCCTGATTTTCTTATCGTCTTGAGTTATGCCGATTTAATTATTATGTGTTTAATTTTGCCATTCTTAAAGCTTCAAAGCTGAGTATGTGTTTGTAATATTTTAAAATTGCTAACGAATCCGATCAGTGAACTCTTTGTTATCGTTATCAATGACTTCACGCAAACTATAATGAGTTGTCCATCATATCAGATAATTCTCCCAATTATCTTGTATGTTGGTCTGATATTCCTCCCCGAGACGCCTCGTTATTACATCTCAAAAGGTCAAGATGAAAAGGCTGAAGATGCCGTTCGAAGTTGCAGGGCATTACTGGCCAAAAGAAGATCCGAGAGGACATTGCCATCTTGACAAATGCTTGTCTGAGAGACACCAAGGTTCGATTAATCACGCACTTTCTAGACCCATTCTGAGTAGTGACGTACATAGCGCTCTTTTCGGCATCGCATCAGCGGTTACTCAGGACATAACAGGAAATAATAAAAGTTGAACAAATTGAAAACAGACCTTCGCCTACATAAATAAAAGGGTGCTTTAGCCAGGGGTTGCGCAAGAGTGGCTTATTGATTCCATTAAACCATACTGGTCTTGGCTTAGCAACCACCGTCAGAAGCCAATAGTTTAAACACTATTTAATTTTCGACTTGGCATTATTTCCGACATGCCCGTGGTCAATGGAAGAGTTTGTTTTTAATTGCTTCTCCCTTTCCGTTAGTTTAATTCTACTTTGTCCTCTTCTTCCTCTTTTCTCTTCTTTTCTCGACGTGCAGAGCTTCAACTTATTTTTGCATCATGGTGCGAGCTAAGATTCTTGCCACAGCTGTGGCTGCTTGCCTTGTTAACAATGCCAATGCTGGTGCTTGCAAACCCATATCATCATCTGTTGCCGAGAGTCAGTCAACCTTGAGTGCAATTTCTTCCGCTACACTCAGTATCGCGACCGAAACGTCAATTATCGCGGAGACATCCACAGCATCTGAAACATCTATCCTTGCCGTTACCACAACATCTCAATTCCCTGAGCTGTCATCTACCACGTCCGACCCAACCACCACGGCCTCGGCAGCACCAGTAGATCCCGTCTGTGGCCAGTATGGCACTTGCTCTCCTAGCAGCGATGGATGCAGATCTCGCATCGCTGGAAGCTCTCCACTCTATCTCGGAGAATGTCAGGATCTTTGTCGCGCCGACGCCAATTGCAAGTCTATAATATACAACACCCGCCAAGGAGATTGCTTTCTCATCTCCAACGTTGCCCAAGACGCGGGATTTTATCAAGATTCTTCTACAGAGTCTGTCTGGTACGACAACAGTTGCGAGATCGAGAAGCGCGAGCCCGATCCCATCTGCGGTGCTTACGGGGACTGCAACCAAAGCAAATGTAACCCAGTAGCACAGCAGGGCTCCTTCACAGCCATGGGCTGCCAGCAGGCGTGCTCTTCCGATGAGAACTGTGGCTCATTTGCCTTCTTCCCTACTTTTAATGGTTGCTACTTTCTTACCAAGTCTCTGTTCAAATCTGGGTTCTATACGAAAGAGACGTCGCTGGGCTGGTGGTTTGACCGCGTCTGCGTCATCCAGGAAGTTGATTAAGGGAATATTTAATTTAATAGCTCTCTGCATTAAACCATATTTTGCGTCTCGATGTGCTTGTCACTCTTTTCTAAGCCCCTGTTCCAATTTCTATAGGAGTCAATGTACAAGCCGTGACACGTGGTTTACTACTCAACCCGCCAATATTCCAACCAAATATAGGTACCTACATCATAACACGATGCACCTACCTCCATGAGAACCCTTTCCATATCGGGCCCTCAAACAAGATGAGATACGTCTGCTACATATTTGTTCTGACAACGAGGACTTAATCAGCATCGAGCCTGGCAATGTGAAGACCCCAACAAAACAAAAATTCTGGGCCTTGTCCTACGTGTGGAGTTTACGAAGAACCTCGCCACGGTTCTCCGTAACAGGTAGCCATTCAGTATCGCGAGAAGTCTTTACCATGCTCCCTATGAGTATCAGCGCCACAAATTCGAGACTGGCGTGAATACGGCAACTGCGTGGTTATGGATCGATGCTATTTGCATCAACCGGAATGATCAAGCCGAGGAGTTGATCCAAGTTCAACCCATGTCAGAGATCTACAGCAGATACGACCGTGCGTTAGCGTGACTAGGCCCAGTTGATAGCAAGGAGGAGACACAAGTAGCCGAGAGGTTGAAGAATTTCGTGTTACTGAGTGAGCAGGAATGTATCGAAGACAACCGAATCACAACTTTCATGGAGCTTGGAAAGTCAGATGATAACGTTATGGCTCAATTTGAGATCTGTTGGTCACCGACAATGGTTAGGCGTATCTTAATTCTTCAGGAAGCCGTTCTGACCCAGATACAGCCCATATCGCTCTGTGGACCGTGTGAACTTGGGTACGACATCTTTCTCAAGGCTTTGATCCCGATGCCGGATCAGTCGGAGGATAAGCAGCTTCTTTACCCCTTTATGGTTGAGAACCCTGTTAGCTTTAAAGCTATTGAAGGTGAGATGAAAGTTGTATCAGTGAATATGCATCTGAATAATCAACTGCATAATATGCAATACGTCACAAAAGGTCTAATGTAAATGTAAATGGACAAAACAGTATGATATATTTGAAATCTATCTGCAGTTATGTCCTTTTTTATCCTCCACAATTTTCTTCACATCACTCAACTAGTTAGCCTTGACCACAACCTCGTGAAACGAAATCACCTCCACCACCGTCAAACAAGACAACCTCCGCCACCGTCATGCTACACTACTGGTTAGCTACAGGTCGGCATAAAGGGAGTTTTCAATCACACTTACTTAAGAACCTGCTCTGACTAGCGATTCTTTTAATAACTTAAGGGCCGGGAGGATAACCGTCGCGGCAACGGGTGATGGGGCTGCAACCACGAGACCAAGTATTGGCGTAGGCTGCAGGACGACAGTTTTGCCAACTGACATTCACCAGGGAACAAGGAGTGCCATCTCTTTTGAGGCCTTCGTAACTGATATAATTCGTTCTCTCTACAACAGGACTTGCTGCAGCAAGAGTGATGAGTGAAAGGGTGGCGATAGAGAACTTCATCTTGACTGAAGTAAGGGACGATTTTAAAAAAGAGTTTGTTGTTGAGGTGGGAAAGGAGGAAGAGATGCAATTGGAATGATGTTCTGTCAAGTCTTGAGAGGTAGCTGTAGGGTTTTTATACTTCTAAACCTCTACTTGTAGAGTTCCAATTGTCTTCTCTGGATAAATGTTTAGCTGTTGCCTTTGCCAGTTTCGACTTAACTCCCAGCTGCTATTCTTACAATGGTTTAGTAGAAGTAAAATAGCCTAAGATTTCAGTCTTCATCATCTGTCATTATACGGTCTAACTAATCATGTAAACCGAGACACCGAAAGTTAAATATATTGATGGTGAACCTTAACAATACAGTCAGTAGTGTAGCTGGAAAGAAGAATTGTGGGTAAGTGACATTGATTGAACCGGAAACACGATTCTTGCACTACCAATCTTAAGAAGCAAATTCCATCACGACATCTTGTTGACTGAGCTCGACCTTCAGATGAGGTCTTTGTTATGTCCTGTTGGCGTATTCTCTGCATGTGTGTTGCTGAATGAATTGATATCAAGGGTCACGTTGCCTAACACACTTGACTGCTCGCATATCAATCCAGCTTGCAAGGGGGCTTTTAGTAATAGGTACTTGAGGTTTTATTAGTATATACAAAAGTACCATAAAATAATTATGTTCTTTCACGATCTGCAAGTTCTTGACAAAAGAAAAACTAAATGCTTCTAGAACCGAACAACTGTTAACAGATTCCGTATTAAGCCTAGAATGGTGACAGTCTTTCTAGCGATGTTCTATTTTTTCTAGCCTTTTTCACGCTAGTTGTCACATGATTGACAGCTTCTTATTCCAAACCAATAGTCTAGTCTTCAGTTATACGACTTCTGGTGGCGGATTTTAGAAGCGCGCCAAACAGCGCTTCCGGGTGACACCATCCCTTGCCAAACTCTCTGCAACCGGCGTATGGCAACGTTTTTGAGAGAATATGCTATGGCCTCACTCTATTCAACCCCGAACGAACAAAAGATATTCAAGTGTTGATCCTGAGTACAGTAGGCTGCTTCAAAGCCGTACTCTCTTGGACGCCAGATCTTCGAAATAGTTGTATGTCAAATGCACACTTCGCGCCTAGTCTTGGATGTCAGTTACATATATGGATACGTCTTTACATTACCTGTGATTATTGTTTGTCTTTCGGTTAGCAATTCCGCCACCCTTGACGTCGGTACTGGAATCATGCCACCTGCAGCTATTTAGAATTTGACCAGTCTAGCATTGCGCCCGCTCGGCGATAAGCAGAGTTATCCGCCTGTCAGTTATGACTTAGTGGCTCAAACATCACTTTGCAAGCATATATATGGATACCGATACTTCATTGGAGCGGAACCCTTCCATATTGCAAAGGATCATGCTAGAGTACGCGTGCATGGTACATCAGAAGCCTATCCAGTCTCTTGGGATGAGATATGACACCGAAGAATAGCTATAGGGTGCATGTTGTATGGTAATAGACCTAATCTTCCAAAGTCTTTGGTCAATTGTAATAATTGAGTTCTCCAAAATGGTAGAAGAGGAAAACTCAGGGTCTTTCTGTCTCCTTCTCGGTCAGGAAAGGTGGCACAGGTACGGATTGGACCATTGTCGGCCAGCTTTCTAAATGTGAAATAGACGGGGCTTATCTACCTGGGTTCTGATTAGGGTTTTGTGATTGACGAGGCAGCCTTGTGGCCTTATTAAAAACTCTATTTTTTATTTTTTATTAGACTACGGATACTATGCTGTTAGCTGCTGAGCCGGTATTGCTTGCCTATTGTGCAAGAACAAGGTTGCGTTTATGCACTGCTCTGTATGACACTTGATGCAGGGTAACCGAAGGCATATTTTGCTTGAAGTTGTACTAACCACTAAGTACTGTTAGGAGCATCCATCTTGGATGACTTGCCACCTCATCTACCTGGGTAAGGACACTGAGTATGACGTCCAGATGCTTAATATATAATGATAGTTGGCAGTGACTCCTGCAGGAAGCATACTAAAATTGAAAATATGAGTTACTGCATCACACACTAGGAAGAATGTCTTACAAATAAGCAATAAAGCTACTCGTCAAATTTATGGAGGTAGGGAGGGTTGTTCTGAACCATATTGGACATCACCTTTGCTCTTAAAACAACGTGACGGGGGCTAGTTGGTTCTACGGTGATTCGTCTCAGGGGTTAACCAATAAAGCCAATGCGCTGGCACGCTAATCTTTCAGCTTTGTCCCACTGAGGTTAGCCATTCTTTAACCCCAACTGACAAGTCCGCGCACGCCGTTCAAGATGGAGTCTCATTTCTTTTAACTCTTCTAGTTACAAGCCTAACAGATGAATTTATAGACCACATTCAACGCCATGACGCAAATTTCAACTCGGTTACAGAAAACTTTGTTTCAGGTTTATTACCATTCAGCTTCTATACGATGGACGAGCCGTTACCCATGCACCACATCAGCCCACCAAGGCCGTCAAATTAATTTATGTCGGTAACGATTGTTTAACCCAATTGCGTATAGTCAACATTGTCAAGAAACAAACATGGTCCGAGAACACGGGACCCTCAGACGCAAACACCTGAACGGTGGAGTTTTCTTTTTGTCATATCACAATCGCAATTAAACGACACTTGTCTTGGCACCGTAGGGCGAGTCAGCTTTTGACATGTAAAGCTGAGCGGCCATTTGAAGTAACTCGTGTCGATGCTGTTGTTTATATAATGATCTGCACTCGCATGATCTGCAGTTCCGCTCTTCTCAGATCATCCATCCATCCGTTCTTTTACTTTTCCAGTCATTCTTTACCAGTCATTCGTTTACCAATACTTCGGTATGCAGTCGATCATTACTATTGCAGGCTTGGCCTTTGCCAACCTTGCTGTCGCTGGACCGTGCAAGCCCCTTCCCCAGACCACTGTCTCATCTGCGGCCATCATTCCCACCACCACGGCTGAGCCCACTCTCGTTACCGCTACAGTTGTGCCTGTCCCCAGCGCAGAGTCTTCTGCCACCATCTCTGAGAGCGAGACTGAGCATGAGTCCAGCACATTCATTGAGAGCTCCACTCTTGCCACTGTTGTGATCCAAGAGACTACCACTGCTGCCGACACCAGTGCTGCCGAGACTAGTGCTGCTGAGACCAGTGCCACTGAGGCTGGTACCACCACCGCCGAGGTTGAGACATCTGGCACCGCAACCACCACCGAGACTGCTCTCCCTACTGCTGACCAGTCTTGCGATAACGGTGGCCTGGACTATGCCATCTACACGCATCAGTTCTACAACGCTGATGCGCCTCGCTTCTCAGACTTTGACCCAACTTACTTCCACGATGCCACCCCCACTTACAAAGGCGTCACTGAGCGTATCGGTATTCAGCCCGACACTGACTGGACCAAGCCCTTCACTATCTACGAGGGCAGCCCCGAACAGATGTTCCAGTACAAGGCCGTCAACCACTATGGTTTCCTCTACGCTCCCGAGACCGGTTTCTACGAAGTCACCGTCCCCAACTCTGACGAGATCACACTTGTTTGGTTCGGCAACAAGGCCTTGTCATCGTGGAGACGTGACAACGCCGATCTCGAGCAGGATTACCCTGGTGGCACTTCCAAAACCTTTGAGCTTGAGCTCCAGGCTGGCACTTACATTCCTTTCCGTCTGCTGTGGGCCAATGCTCAGGGCGAGCTGAACTTTATCGCCGAAGTCAAGGCTCCTGGCGGCCAGGTTATCGTTAACGGCGACGGTGGAGATAACAAGTACTTTGTCCGATACGATTGTGGAAGAACCACCCCAACCTTCCCTGACTTTTAGATATAACACGGAGCTGCAACTTGTCCACTGTCTGAACAGTACATATCACTTCTTCTACTAGGGTTAATTATTTCATAATCATAATACATATACTCAATCGACACTTGTTGTCTACTGTCTCTTCTGGATCTTAATCACAAGTCATTCTATAGGGCAATGCCCTTCTGGCATAACAAGAACCGTCAGTGATTTAATCGTACAATGAAATGAGGTGGCGAGTCATCAAAGATGGATGCTCCTAACAGTACGGCATCAGTAGTTCAACAATAAAGAAAAAAGGGTATAGTACAATGAAATACTTTTCTATTCATAGCAGTTCAGTAGTAGTCTACTGTGTATTATATAGTAAATGTAGTAAATATTCCTTTCCCAAGACATGTTAAGTATGTCCCGCATTTTAGATGTATTCTTTCTCTCTTTGCTCTCTTCCACTGAAGCAGCAACACTCGCAAGTCAATGTATCAACTACACATTAAATATACTAAAATAGGAATCAATAAGTGCATTTCAACAGACGAGTCTCCTAGATAGTCCGTTTCAATAAAGAGGGGAAACAAAAATATGTTCTGACGCATATATGCAGGGTTGCTTCTGACCATACCCAAGTAGTAGCATCGGCATGACTTGGAGTAGTATTCACCCACCACTGCGGCGTCTACCCGAGCTTCCTATCTCGAACATAGCTGCAACATACCGGCCGTACAGGATGTCCCATATCCGGATACTACTACATGTGCCTTGTTTTTGGAGCTTCTGCGAAGTGAATCTATCGGCATATCTCCTCAAACAGAATTGTTTGCAACCCCACAATTGATACTCTGCTGCAGGTGGTAGATTTCCCACGTAGGAGCGATCATCAAGGAAACCAGGATGTATCTCATTAGCTCGTTTCGGCAAACACATCCGTTGGAAGAGCCCAACAGTTCTTATTATATGTGTTGTTATCGTCGAGCTGAAATGCAATGGGACTGCTCAGGAGGACATATAGCCACATGATTAGCAATGGGAAATGCAGCTATAAATACACGATGATCAAGCGCTCTTAAAGTGAAATATCAGTTCTACTCACCTCATGACTCATTCTTAAATCCTGAGTTGTGACAATGCGCACTGTAACTTCTCCCAAGTTTGTTCATGTCCTGTTAGTGTACCTGGCCCTGGGTGCCTTCCTGGTTCAATTGGCAACATGTTTGGCTTTCAACCATTTGCCTAAAGATACTCACAACCTCTTATCCAAGCGAGCTGATGGCGATGTACACTATCTCGGAGTCGGCAAGGCCGACATTACTGGCCCTGTAGTCGAGCTGAACCTCATGGGATATGCAGAACTATCCCAGACGGGAACCGGCTTGCGCCAACGAATATACTCGCGTGCCTTTATTATCGGAAACCCAGACAAGCCTAAAGAAAGAATTATTTACGTGGTTCTTGATGCTCAGTCCGGTGACACGGCGGTTCGAAGAGGCATTCTTGAGGGAATTGCAGCTCTTGGATCTGACTATGCAGTCTACACATCCGATAACGTAGCCATTACTGGAACGCACTCTCACTCTGGGCCAGCAGGATGGAACAACTATCTCATGCCCCAGATATCCGCCTTGGGCTTGAACCAGCAGTCGTATCAGGCTATTGTGGATGGCGCGGTCCTATCAATCAAGCGAGCGCATGAAAGTCTCTCCAAAGGACGTCTCAGTGTTGGAAAGACACGCATAGATGATGTCAACATCAACAGAAGTCTTTATGCCTATCAACAGAATCCCGCATCTGAGAGACAGAAATACAAAGATGAAGTTGACAAAGAGTTGACTATGCTTATGTTTACACGAGAAGAAGACAACAAGGTCACTGGAGTTTTGACCTGGCATTCAGTCCATGGCACAAGCCTTCACATGAACAACACTCTTGTCGCCGGCGATAATAAAGGCGTCAGTGCCTATCTGCTCGAAAAGGCTGTCCGGGGCACCGATGGGGCTGCGGATGATTTTGTGGCAGGGTTCTCGCAGGCTGCCGTGGCTGACACGACTCCCAATGTTGAAGGTGCTTGGTGCGAAGATGGTTCGGGGAAGCAATGCGACTTCAAGGATTCAACATGCGGCGGCAAAACAGAAACCTGCCATGGTCGAGGCCCTTTTTGGGGTTTGGATGATGGTGGTACTAAGTCTTGCTGGGAGATTGGCCGACGAGTCTTTGATCAGGCTTTCAAGCTCTACGATCAGATGAAAGATGGGAGTGGCGATGCAGTGTCTGGAAACAGTGTCGTGGGTTACCACTCGTTCCATGACATGTCCGATTACAGTTTCATTCTCCCCAATGGAAAGACGGCCAAGACATGTTCAGCAGCGTTCGGTTACTCTTTCGCAGCTGGAACAACCGATGGTCCTGGGTACTTCGACTTCAAGCAGGGTGACTCTGGATCTCCGGATGCTAGCCCACTCTGGGCCATAGTATCCAAGTTTCTGAGGAACCCCACCAAGGAGCAAGTCGCATGCCAATCGCCAAAGCCGATTCTGATTGACGCTGGTGAAATCACATTGCCTTATGCCTGGGCTCCCAACATCGTCGACATTCAAATGCTGCGTGTTGGTAACTTCTTCATCATCGTGTCGGCCCCTGAACTCACAACCATGTCCTCACGACGTTGGCGCGAGAGTATCAGCAACGAAATCCAAGGTAGAGGTAGCCTCGGGGATGGAATCAAGCCTATTGTTGTAGCAGGAGGGCCGGGCAATACCTACGCTCATTATGTTACCACTCCTGAAGAGTATGATGCACAACGCTATGAAGGTGCATCAACAGTCCACGGAAGGCACAGTCTCGACGCCTACATCAACCTTACGTCGACTTATGTGGGCTATCTTCTTGGAGAGGATGGTGCCAAGAAGCCTCCGACTGGTCCTGCGGCTCCTGATAACCGCAAAAACTCTCTCTCCCTCGTCACCGGTGTTGTCTATGATAACCCCAAGGCCGGGACCAAATTTGGCAACATCGTGAAGGATGTGTCAAAGTCAAAGTTCAAGATTGGAGAGACTATTACCGCTACGTTTGTGGGAGCTAACCCACGCAATAATCTGCACCTCGAATCTACTTATGCAGCCGTCGAGAAGAAAGACGGCTCCAAGTGGACTCAAGTTCGTTCTGATGAGGACTGGGATCTTGTCTTTGAATGGAAACGAATTGATGGTCTGCTTGGATCTAGTGAAGTTCAAATCTCTTGGGAGACAGGCTGGCAGGATGCCAAAGACGTCAAAGCAGGAACATACAGGTTGAGTTATAACGGTGACAGCAAGGCACCTCTCACTGGCAAGATTACTGGGTTCACTGGCAAGAGCGGCGAATTTGAGATTGCATAGATTAGTACACCTACTCTGATAAGTTTACTGTTCTTTCAGTTTCACAATTATACAGTCTCACAGTAACAACAATTCCAGCTGAATTCAATAGTACATTCACTTACGATATTAGTTAGCGCTTTCCGCTACAGTACGGAGTTGATACTAAGATAGCGTCTTCATTCAGCGCCACATACCTGAGTGCTTGCGACAATTATTAGACGTCAATTCCTTGACATTTTGAATCCCATAGCCACGAATGTCTTATGTGTGGTCTAGACGTGGTACTAAAGCAAAGCAATCAACTAACTTAGCCTGGGCCGTCCACTATTTTTCAGCTGGGCGTTCCTATTCTAGCCTTTGTTAATAGAAGATCGGTGTGGTCGATTTTGCGGCATTCCCCGCACCGCTTTTGCAGCTGTGGCTTGTCTGTTCCATCACTCATTGGTCTCTTCTACATAGCTGACTCTGGTTTGTTGGCTTCGCCGCTGCACTAGACTCAGTGTGATGGGTGCACAGCATTGAGACAGAGTTATTATAATAGGTGGCCTTGTCTGCCTTGGGATATGTGCTACTCTTCCAACTTTCTCGTCTTACTCTGACTGTATCTGAATGATCTGAACACGATGCGAGGTTTTATCTGCGCTCAGGTTGCCCTGATCTCGGCTTTTTCAACAGTCGTCATTGCGCAAACCCTTCCTGAAGAATTGGCTGGAGTGATTTCCAACTACTCATCTCTCTCTTTGTTTCGGTCCTTACTTAGTTCTGCTCCCCAAGCTCTTATCACAACTTTATCTGAAAAAGAAAACAATGTCACTGTTCTCATCCCTACTAACAATGCCATTGAGGGTTACCTGAAAGCTTCCGGTGTCTCTGATGTAACAGAGCTGAATCAGACAGAGCTACAAGTCTTCTTTTCATATCACGTTATGTCAGCGTCCTTAACATCCTCAGACTTCGAAAACCCACGAGGATTGTCGATTCCCACGCTGCTGCAAAATTCGCAATTCAACAACAGAAGTGCAGGACCTCAAATTGAAAGTCAATTCGGAAAAGGCTCCGATGGACAAGTGATCTTTGCTTCGAGACAAGATCGGAACGACAAGCGAGCTGACGATAACCTTGGTGGGCCGAATGTCATGCTACGAGCAGGCTTGGCTCAGGATGTCAAGATGACTGCAGTAGATGGCTCTTGGGGCACCAACAATGTCAACTCGTTCCAGATTGTTGACAAGTAGGTAGTAGACCTCTTTAATCTATTGATACTGACTGTGGATTTCCTTTTAGGGTTCTTTCTCCTCCCCGATCTTGCTCCAACACTGTCCACACTATTAAAGACACCCGACTTGTTGCTCTGAATGTCGCTTTGGTTAAAGCAGGTCTTTGGCCTGCTCTCGATGCCTCGCGGAATGTTACGTGCCTGGCTCCATCAACCCAAGCTTTCAAAAATGCAGGAAGCCCAGATGTCAAACTCTCCAAGCAAGACTTGGCTGGAGCGTTGCTGTAGGTTACATGAACGCAATCCTGTGTACCGACTAACAGAATCAACAGGGCTCACACATTGAACGAAGTTACTTATTCCAACTATCTTCGAGATGGCCAGGTCGTTGGGACTCTGAACAACACCGAAGTGCGGATTAGTATCAGAGGGAACGACATCTTCTTTAACAATGCCAAGGTTATTGAGGCGAATATTCTGACCAACAACGGTCTTATTCATATGTATGTCAAATCATAACATACAATCGGCGGCCTTCACTAACCTCGCCAGTCTTGATTCTGTCATTGAGGAGGGAGGTAAACCCAGTAGTAATGGCACCAGCACTGGTACGGCAACGGATGAAACGGCATCTGCCACATCGAGTGGACAGGGACCGACTTCTACTTCCGGCAGTGACTCATCTGAGCAGGGAAACTCTGGAAGACTTCTGTCTGCTTGGTCTTTCAATCATCTCATAACAGCTTTTGTCTTTTTCGGCATGCTATAATAATTATTTGACTTGGTCAATTAGTCTACTATTTACGATCAATTTCTATCCATATTGTGTACTACCCGTGTTATGTACCACTCTTTCTTGCAATTGCTATCGTGAAACATAATGCGGCTGTCTTATGGAACTCCTGTGGTTAAATACAACAAGTCAATGGATTTTTACATTTTTCGTGCCCTGATTTCAACAAGTGCCGAATTAATTCGGACTAAGCAACGTTACCAGTTGAAGCCAACTTTTGTGACACTAGACGGACTTTACCCTTAGCGTTGATTGGGCTGATCGGAAATTGCCTGCCATAAGGCCTGCCAAGTAAATGCACAGCCTCACGTGAATCAGCTAAGCTGACACGCGAGGCCTCACTGGAACTTGGCATGTCTTCATTTCTAACTCATTCAATATCAGCTATTCCAGTTACCTTGGCTCTGTTTTTCTATTCAAGACTTTTACTTTTCAGACGTTATGGCTGATCCAGAAGAAGAGACGGAGCGTAAGAGGGACAAGGTGGGAGAATTCATGTATGCGCTATTTCCCTATCGTTCTCGACGTCATTCCAGTCTAAATGACGGCTTCGCATCCTTCCCGCCCAGAACCCTGGCTCAATAACTGACAAGACAATTGCAGGAAGAAGAGCCTCAACAAGGGCGAGATCGCTCTCAAGCATGCTGTGGGTCTTGGGGGCCAGCCCAATGTGGTCCCAGTGACGCAACCCGTTGTCCATGGACCACCCCGGCCAGTTGAAGTTGGCTGGCATCCAGTTGGCGGTTTTGCGGGGAAGTGGTTTGCAGAGGAGACTGGATTGGGCAAAATGATTACAGAAAAGATCAATAGATATCCGGATCCGACACAACATTGGGCAGTTTTGGTTGGTGACTATGCTCATCAGCTGTGGATGGTAAGTATTCGTATCAGCCACTTAACACACAACGTGTAAACTCATAATACCACAAAAGGACGAGAATTTCGATGTCATCTACACGAATGCCAAGGTTGATCGGGATGAGTGGCGCACTTTTCCAGTCGGCGAAACGCGATTTAATGACGATGCATTGAGGAGAGCTGGTAAGTCGTTGATCCATCTTCCATAGCTTTATCCATGCTCAGACTACAACTATAGGTGAATCTGTAATCCAAAGCATTAGAGAAAGGCAACCTACTTACAACCTCATCACCAACAACTGTCAGACATATGTGCTGCAGCTCCTCGATGCTATCAAGGTTGGTGTGAACAAAGAGTTTGGCACAACCTTGGCCGTCTACGAGAGGGTCTTTGGCCCAGGCAAGATTAAAGACCTCTTCGAAGGTGAAGAAACACCTGAAGGACATCAGCAGCAGCAAATAGAGCCAGGACCAGACGCAAAACCAGACGCAGGATCAGATGCAGGACCAGGAAGGTCAGACACAGTCAATCTAGCGCAGAATGTCATGAACCAGAACACGACTCAACTCGACACAGGGAGGGAGATGGAGAGACACGAAGATGAAAAGAAAGAGAAGAAGAAGAAGGGTTTCTTTTCCCAACTTAAAGCAAGGTCGTGGTCTTCTAAAAGTCAATAATCACAGACTAATTTTAAAGGGTGTCTCTTATCTAGCTGGTGTCTCTGTTTGGTACAGTCCGATCTAAGCATGCACATCCCTACACCATACTAGACCAGCTTGCTCAATTAGATCAAGGATAATTATTTCTTGCAAATGTAATAAAGATGTTTTTAATACTTTATCATTAGACTGGGACTCTATTCCTGTAGATATTTCCTACTGTACTCAAAGCTTCTATCCCAACAGTAGACCCAATATGCTAGACCAACATGCTTTCAATGCGCCTTTCTATTTTACAATTCCCAAATCACCAAGAAAGATCCTTTTGGATCTTATCACACGACAGGCCAGAACATGAAGAGAAGAGGCTCGTATCCTGCTCAGTCTTGGTAGCAGACTTGTCAAGGATCTGTTGCGCAGGCCGAATCTCTCGTCCAGCGATACCCTCAAGCTTGCGGTGGTGCTCAACTAGTTGATACACCTGGTTTTGGAACTGGAGGGGAGTCTGGTCAACGAGTACGCCTGCTCGGAGGTTCTTCTCTGCTGGGGCTTCATGTTCGCTGGCTGTTTGCTGTAGAATCTCCTCGACCTTGGCAAAGTCATCGCTGCTGGCGTTCTTGTGGCGGTAGATCTCATATTGGAGCTGAGACTTGGTGGCTGACGTGGGAACACATCTCAAGAGGAAGAAGAAGTGGGGCCTGGTATGGTTAGTTATTGTTCTTTATAATTCTTCGAGTTGAGTTTCAGATACTTACGAGATAGTCATGGAAGCGTTGGGGAAGTAAAAGTCGCTGACGAGTGAAGTGCCCTTTTCCTGGACCTCGGTAGCGGCGTTGCTGTTGGCATTGGACTTGTCGGCAAGAGTCTTCCAGTTGAAGCTGCTGGTATCCTGCTTGACGTGATCAAATGTGTAGTCGTCAAGGTTGAAAGAGCTATAGCGGGCTGTTCGGTTGCTTTCGTTCCAGGCAGTCTCGGGTTGGGTCTTGGCATCCATGTTGATCCAGACAAAGCCCTTTTCATCAACATGGGTGTGGAGAGGGAACAGGCCGTTCTTGGATCGGTCAAATGCAGGGAGATCTTGGTACAGAGGAGCCTTGGCAAGCTGTCCGTTCATACCATAGGACCAGCCGTGGTACTTGCAAGACAGGACATTGTTCTGGCCATTATCCTTGACCACGACTGGGAAGGCTCGGTGACGGCAGATGTTGTGGAAACCCTTGATTGTGCCCTCGGCATTGCGGATAAGGAAAAAATCGAAGCCTGCTTCAGCGTAGCGAACCCAGGAGCCAGTCTGCTCGAATCGCATCTTGTGGGTGAGCAGGATCCATTTCTTGGAGAAGATGGCGCGTCGTTCAAGTTCGTAGATGTCGTCAGACTTGTACCATGTTGATGGAAGAGGTTGTGTGAGTGGTGCAGCAGCAGGTATAGCTCTTGAGATGAGGCTTTCCTTTTGTGGTTTGGATAGTGTCTTCTTGGCGACCAGCGCGATAGCCGCAGCTATGGCGAAGAAGATAAGAGCACCAAGAGTCAGCATGCTGGTGTCGAGATGTGAGATTCCTCGTGATGTAAAGGAAGTAACTTCTTGGTGGCTTTACCGACAAGTTCAATTGGGATTTCTTAGTGGGCACTGCAAACTATATACTGTTGTTCCCGTCGTCCATTTGGACAGCTGACCATTATCCTCATGCCAGACGCCACGCACCTTGAAACAACGATAAACCGACCAAAGATAGCGGACAACTGCAGAGTTTCCGGTCATGTGATCGGTGATAAGACGACCAGCTCTAGTTCCAACGACAAATAAAGGTAACTGGATTGGATACGCGCCAAGTGGACCATGGAGTTTGTTTCCGTTCTCGAACGGTTCTTTGCCGTCAACCCCGGGTCACATCGATATCCAATCTGCATATCCATCTCTCCCAGGTAGTAGCGACGCATCAGCTGGGTGAAACCATCCGCGGTAGTTGTGTCACTACTTCCTATCATGGCTCTAGGTTATCTTCCCCGCATCATCTATCTCCGCATTTCGCTTCACGAGATACCGGACTCTTGTGTCCGTGCCCGATGTTCGGTCCCCGGTATCGTGACGCAACCTTGATCGGCATCGGTAAATCCCAGCCGCTTGCGGGGTTTTGCTATCTGTCACCAACCACCTTCCTGTCGATCCTCAGCGTGACCCGCGACATGGCATTTGGACGTCTTCTAGATTCTTGACGTGGCATTTTGTATTCGCGTCTCTTGTTCTGGTCTTGTTCTCGAAGTTTTGATCCAACAAATTGGAAGCTCGCTTAAAGAACTGGTGAAGTCTAGGCCCTGCTTTTGACGAGACAAGCGGCGCCTTCGTGGTCCTGATATCCAACACAACCGGCAAGAAACCCTTATTGAAACGTTGATTAACTTTGAGGCCCGGGCCGGTTTGGATGATCCACGTGCCGGCCACGTCGCCGAGTAGGATTTCATTGTCCATTAACACAACCGTTGGGCTATTATCAACGACTCGCTCTTACTTTCCACTTGGCAGTCACTGGGTTCAACTGCACCACACTGCAGACTAAATACAAATGCAAAAGGATAGGACTTTACTTTGGTCTCGTGGCACGATCGCATGAATCATCTAGCGAACTGCTTAAATAATGAAGGGTCTAGATGTATATAAGTGCTAATGTTTCTTTAGTCATGTCGTGTCATTTTCTTATTGACCTTTGTTGACGTGTTCTAGACCTGTCTCTGACCCAATTGGCGACTAACGTGACTAACCAGGGAAGGGGAAGAAAGGTCAGATGCATACTCAGTCTATGGACATGTCCATAGACTGACAAAGTGTTCTGATCACTTCAATCTGACATGTAAACTCTTGGTCGTCTATATTTCTAGCATGATATATTTGTATTGGACCATCTGAACTACTGATATTGGACAAGCTATGATACAGCTTCCTGTACCCTACCACTGAGCTACAATGTCGATACATCGCTATGTTTAATTGTTTTATCAAGTTAGATTGGGGCACCTCACTAAGTAGTAGATCTATTGATAGCAGTTGATGTCCTGTCGTTCAATTGAATCAGAAAGTAGTCTTGCCTCATTCATCCTAATCACGGCAATCCTCACGATAGTCTCGACAATGGCCTCACTGCTTTGTGGACCCAGTAAAGGTCGCGGAATAGTTCAAGTGAATCTGCCAATACATATCTATCCATCGTTCAAGTAATTGCGCAGATCAGTGGTCTGTCTGCCTGTCTGGGTCATTTTCGCTTTTTCAACTGCCCTATCCGGTAGAGACTAAGATGATCAAGTCATTCTGGATTTATCTTTTGGGGTCAGAGACATCTACCATCCATTCAGGTCGAGAGAGAACGTCATGCCGATCCACGCCAAGGTTGAACCTTACTTTCAGTATACGGTTGTCTGCAACAAAAACATCGATCAAAGACAAGTCTAGAAAAGATTCACCGCCTTATGCAAAGAGGATGTCTGCTAGTATAAATCTCACTAATGCATAAATCATCCCTACACTGAGGAATGGTGGTGGGGACAAGTTTAATTGCGAGCTGGCGAAATGCATCGTAGTCTTCCTTAAGAGGACTAGACTGGGACTTCATAGACACTTTTCCAAATATAGCATGGTTGCATTGGCTTATCTTATCGATAAGCTTTATCTGTACTGCGCATCGCGAAATCAGATACCCTATACCTTGACATTTATTTAATTTTCTCTGTTTCTATCTGTTGTAAAGCAATATATTTTCCTCTATTATATAGGAATCATATCGATACTCGATTTAGATAGTATCAAGTTATTATGTATCCAGATTTACCGTTTTCTTAGTAAGTAGAAACAGTTGTTCCATTGAGACATGGAACACATCACAATTGCTGCCATTCCTCACACTGCACAGAAGTGACACGCTCACTTGTTGTTCAATACCCTCAATTGAAGTTAACCCAATTGGGAACTACTGGCTCACATACGACGTTACAGTGTAGATAATTCATGCCTCACAAGTGCAGTAGCAGTCTTCTCCAGTTCAAATTAATCACTCATAGCTAGTTCATATGTCGTATGTGAGCATGTAACAGCCCAACATTCTCACTAAATTGTTGCAATGGAACCCAACCCAAACCTATGCGTTACAATTCAATCTTAGCATACTTCCAAACATCAAGTCCGAGCCTAGCCTCGAGGTAACGGTAACATCATAGCCAAGAGTAAGGACACGAGCTCGCGCAGGAACACGGGACAGTTCCACATTCGGCACTAGGCTAGCTTCTCTCGGCGACCACGAAGTGACGTCTGGGGCCCGCTCTAGCTCCTGATTTTGTCCTTTTGTGTTCCCAGACAGGTTTGGCTCGGTGGTTTTTTGTTGAGCTTTCTCCATGGTCTGTGTTTCCTTCCATTGATGCTTTAGAAACAAGCGGAAATGAGCGCGCTGATGAGACAGAGCGGTGTCGAGAAGAACAGACTTGCAACAATGCACTACTCTCAGATACTCAATCACTATTGTATTTCGTCTGGTCCTGCGTTTGTTGGTTTAATGTTGAACTGTTTTGGCTTTGCACCTACTTTACTTACGCTTCTTGTTCCTAGATGCACAATGTCGTCACTCAAGTGTGCCGTCCGATCATCCGGCCGAAAGGCAATTGCCAAGGTACAGAGAGCCAAGACGGAAGAGGTGAGCTGTCGCGGTGAGTTACTACTATGTACAGCTTTGCCTTCTCACCCAAGGGAATCACATCAAGTTGTCATTGTCTATACGGGTATAGCGGGGCTAAAAGGGACGGATAAAGCTCACGAGTGGCGCCGAGAACGAGGTCAGACAAGTTTATCCACAGCATAGCCCAGTTTTTATCTAATTATAACCCGACCGCCTCGTCAATACGAGCTAAGCATAATATTAACAACCGAACCCATGCAATAATGAACAGCACAATGCACGTGCATTCGGTTGATCCGGCAGTTAGACACATACAATTTCATCAATAACCTGCTAAACCACAATCCCATTCTTGGTTTAGTACCCCCGCAAAAAATCACGAGGTTGAATTTCTCCGGACAAGACGATGGATCGTGCCTCGTATCGGCCATATTATGGCACAGCTAGTGGGCACACTAAGACTCGTATCTCGTCAGCATCCAGCTACCAGCCTTGTCAGGCAAGCATTCATCTTCACTGATAAAAGGCATCTCTTGTCCGGCTGTTTCCAATTCCAATCATCTCATCTCATCTCATCTAACCACACTCACACTCACACTCTCAACTCTCTCAACCAACAAACAACTCTCTTCCTCAAACTCAACACCAAAACCAACCATCAACATGAAGTTCTCTGCCCTCGCCGCCGCCGCCGCCGTCTTCGGCTCTGCTGCCGCTGCCAACAAGGCTGTCGTCATCAACGACTGTGACACTGCCATCTATGTCCAGTCCGTTCCCTTCAACGGCGGTGCTCCCGGCCCCTTGACCACCCTCAAGCCTGGCCAGCGATTCTCTGAGGACCTCCGCACCTCTGGCTCTACCATCAAGATTGCCGACACCCGAACTCTCAACAAGCCTCTCTTCTTCGGCTACTCCTCCGACGCCAACAACGTCTACTACGAGCTCAACACTCAGTACGGCAACCCCTTCGCCAGCCAGCACAACATCCTCAACCCTGGTGATGGCTGCCAGAAGTTCGACTGCAAGGCTGGTGACGCCAAGTGCTACAGCACCCCCAGCAGCAAGAAGAACTACAGCTGCCCTAACCCCGTCACCCTCTACGCCAAGATCTGCGCCAAGTAAACGCCTGGCCAACAAAAGTCGATGCTCTTTACGAAGCATAGTTAATGACTGGTTCTTCTTTATAATTCCGACATTCAGTATATATATAATTAGACAACATCAAAGTTGACCGACATGGTAGCTTTTTGTACATTGCAATACAAGCACATACATTTCTCTTCATAACCCACTGTCCTTAGTCTCCAGATAATCTTGTGAAATATGTACAGGCATGCTTGATTCTAGCAAAAGAACATTGTGTATTAATATCGGCGCTTCTGTGCTTGAAAGTCGCACCGCGAGGTACAAAGAGAACATTAAATTTGAAATTAGTCCGTCGCCTTTTGCACCCTGAATTACTCGTACCAGACCTTTTGCTGTCCCTTACTCTTGATCACAGACACCCGCTTGCCATTTTGAAAGACAACAAGAGCATTCGGAGCATGGTTTACAGTAGACTCCAACAGCAGTGGCTCTATGAGTTGACCTTCTCTCCATTCGAGCGAAACCAGCCAACCTCCCATAACTCTGATGTTACTCAGCTTTCCGTTACTCCAAGAAGAAGGCAAACTTGGCAGCAGATATATCATGACGACTTGACTTGACAGTTCGTCAGGTCTGAGATTAGACTGTATCAAGCACTCTGTCACACCAGCACAACCCCCAAAATTGCCGTCTATCTGGAATGGCGGATGATTATCCAACATATTGGGCAAGGTTGAAGTCTTTAACAACAGATCCATGTGTTCATCGCATTTGAGCGGTTCTCTCAAGCGTGCGTAGAGGTTTAGCAGCCACGCTCTACTCCAGCCCGTATGCCCTCCCCCATGTTCAGCTCTTCTGGCAAGAGTCTTTCTTGCAGCTTCGACCAACGCTGGTGAAGAATCCAAGCTGATAAAGTCGTCAGGGTAGAGGCCGAAGAGATGAGATACATGGCGGTGCCCGGGCTCTGCTTCTTTATGGTCCTTTAGGCCCCATTCTTGTATCAGGCCACTCTTGTTGATACGAAAGGGCGGTAGTTTGCCGAGGGTAGCCATGACATCTTTCTGGAGAGGATGCTCTTTGTTGAGAATACTCGTGCTCCAGATGAAACTCTCTAGAGCAATTCGTACAATAGTCATATCCATGACTGACCCTTCACAGAACGTCCCAGTTTCTCCAGACTCGGATATGAAACTGTTTTCCGGAGACAAAGATGGGCTTGTAACAAGATATTTTCCGCATGCCGATGGAATCAAAAAATCAAGGAGAAACTGAATACATCCTTCAAGCAACGGCGCGATACGTATATGAAGCATATGATCGTACTGGTATATCAACATCTTGACCACGTCGATACAGAGCCAAACCCCACCAAGAGGCCAGAGAGTCGCAGGCATCCAGCGATCCTGAGGGTCGGTATCTGCCCAGATATCTGTGTTGTGATGCGCGCACCAGCCTCTGCAGTTATACATCATCTTGGCTGTCCTCTTGCCCTTCTCAGCCATTCGCTCGATGTGATCAATTAGTGGGATTGCGCACTCGATGAGGTTGCAAGACGCAGCTGGCCAGTAGTTCATTTGGAGGTTGATGTTGATTGTAAACTTGGATCCCCATGGTGGCGCAAACGATGGATTCCATATGCCTTGCAACGTTGCAGGAAGAGCCTTTGCTGACTTGCGACTTGATGAGATGAGCAGGTATCGACCGTAATTATGGTACAGCGCCACCAAGCCTGGATCTCTGTTGCTTTGTATCCTTTCATCGGTTGGAACATGGCTTGCGTCTGGCCACATGCGAAGTGCAGTTTTACTGAAGAGTCTGCTATAGTCCTGACGATGACGACTGACTAGAGTTTCCCAAGGCTCTCGAAGAGCTGAGTTGACGTCTCTGAGTGCAGAGGCATCCGGGTTATAAGATCGATAAGTTGTATGCGCACCAATAGCGATGATGCATTCCTCTGCGTTGACGATCAGACAGTTCCCCACTACCTTGACAGTTCCATTCATGGACTTGCATGAGACACCAAGAGCGAGAGCCAGTCGATTACTGTTCTTTCCACCTGGTGTCGCCTGAAGGATGATGTGATTGTCCTGTGCACGGATGCTGTCCAGATACTCATTGGTTTCCCCTTCAACCTCACTCTGTCGATTTAAACGCACAACAAATCGTGTGGGTGCTGACGCTTGGAATCTGAATGCCAAAACATTATTCGGGAAACTTGCGATCACATCGCGACGATAAGAAACTCCTTCATAGTCATACTTTGTCGTGCTTTGCGAAGTGGCCAAGTCGAGATTGCGTTTATAATCGCTGATATTCCTCTCATCATGACCAAACTCAATCGTGCACTGGCCCAACGGTTCATAGTGTCTCATGCTAGCCGGCGTGGCAAAGAATGCCTCTCGTGCAAGAGTTTCAGCATCTTTGTGCTTCTCATCTCGGATGAGCTGTCTCAAGTTTGCCAAATTACTGTACGCGTCCCGAGGTGTCCTGTCCTGTGGACCACCGTACCAAACGGAGTCTTCATTGAGCTGCAGTAGTTCGGTGGATGTTCTTCCATAGATCATTGCCCCCAGCCGGCCATTTCCAATTGGAAGGGCCTCGGACCATGACGATGCGGGGGCAGCGTAGTGAAGGAGAAGGCTCTTGTCTGTGTTGGCTTTCTCAGACTCGTCATCCATTGTAGCTGACTAGACGTTGATTCGGGACGTGTCAATGGAGCTTAGCATATGGGACTGTTTGATTCGAGACTGGTTGGTCAATTGGACTAATGATGATGATGTGATAAAATGGCTCAAGTACAGAAATCTCGGGCCCACGAAGTTAGCTCGTCTAATTTTCCCTGGTTCAGATGAATGAATTAGACCCAGTATGAGGTCATGTAGTCAGCGGAATTGCTCTTTAAGGTTGGCAGGGTTCCCCACTTCCCCAGACTTTCATGACATTAGTGTTTGATGACAATGTGGGTTCAAGCAAGTTACTGGTTCATTTATTCCTAATTAAGTATTAGATATTCATATCACAAGTGGCCCTGGCTTTCAGCAGAGTGCAGTATAGTTGCATCTTGAGTTAGAAGTCTCCACTGTTTCTCAATCGACATTGGAGTCAGATAAACAGTCGATATAATTTAAGCGTAGACCCTCAACTGGGTGTACATTCTGGTGACAGCCCGTGCATCTGACCAGAGATCCCTCTGATCCGTGACGAGGGATATATCAGAAGTTATATACTGCTTAAAAGTCATTATAATTTGAAGGTTAGTAGAGGCCTTAAGTAAGAGATCAATCTGATCGTGCAAAGCAACATGCAGCTCAAAGATAGTTGCCACTGAACAATCTTTTGCAACAGTCGATACACACATGAGCTATGTTTAGCAACTCGTGGTATCAATATATAAACATTATTAGCCTCAAAAACGGGTTGGATATTGTGAGTACATAATAGTGAGAATTGATAGTAGTATCACAACAACAATAAGTCATCAGTTACAAGGACAAGGCCTGATCTCGAGTCCTCAATTTTGGATAATCATAGAGTTCCTTAATCCGCGTAAGGAAATGTGGTCCCGTTGCAGATACGGATCTGTTTATATCATGGTTGGTCCACTATCAAGAGTGCAATTAGCAGTGGCAACAACGAGAGTCTAGAATGACTATCTGAGCTTTTTGCCAATTGTGGCGTATAGTGGATTCCAGGATCCGGAGACTTTTAATTGTTTAAAAATGATATGAGAGAAAGACACTTGATTACGGGCGTAATGCAAGCAAAGGAATGCGAGAAGAGAAATCTTGATGGAACGGTGGCGTTTGGTGGCGTTTGGTGGCGGGATTTAGCAGAGATTCACAATCTCGTCTCTGCAACCGGGCCGCATCTGTAAACTTGGTAGTTCAATCACAGAGTGCAACATGATGCTGTTTCAGATGACTTGATTTGTCAATGAAGGTCCATAAAAGTGATCCCATGCATTGCGTACTGGCAAAAAGAAAGAATCCAACTTCTCATCACTTCCGAGAACTCATTCTCTGGAATTTCAACCCTCCCTCCCTTGCTTTTCGATGTGCGGCTGGCTCTATTGTTGTCGGCAATGAATACCGATATGTCTGTAGACTGGCATGGATTCATCATAGCGTAAACTTAAAACCCATTTTTGGCCAAGCAACAGGGTGCGTGTGCCGTGTCACTGAATCTCTGCCACTCGATAGGCATTCATTATTTGACAACAGATACCCACCCAACGCATTACTCCCTTTAACTTCATTCATATCCCTGACTCAAATGACAGTACGCAGTTAGACAGAAAGAGCTTCCATCGCCAGTATCTCCAATATCAACAAGAACTATGGAGCATGATACCGCATTAATAGTATGCTTCTATTCTCCTACGCCCAACCCCGATATGAAGCTCACTATTTTGGCAGATTGTACAAGGAATACTCGTCATCCTCTCCCTATGCGTTGTTCTCCTTCGATCCTGGACACGCATTTGCTTTGAAAAAAGGACGCTTACTGTGTCTGATTATTTTGCCTGGATAGGATGGTTATTTGCTGTAGGATGGTTTGTGTCGTCAGCAATTGCTACGGATATAGTAGACAACAATCCAGTCACAGACGAAGAAGGCTTGGTGCACGATGTCAGATATCTCAAGGTACGTGAAACCTGCTGGACGTCTCAACCCAACAATGACGAGCTGATACTGAGAACCTCAGACCGTCTTCATTGCCGAGTATTGCTTTGATATTGGAATATACTGGCCTAAACTCTCGATCACTGCCTTTTACTGGCGCCTCATACCTGATATCTTCCGACCTCTAAGGATAGCATTGTACGCAATCACAACATACTTGGTCTGTTGTATGATAGTTGCGTTCCTTCTGAACACACTGATTGCAGGAAACATATCAAACAATTGGTAAGGATCAACGTGATATATTTATTGTTTAGCTTGCTAACTAGATAAACCACCAGGTCAATTGAGAATCAGTCACTTTCAGCATGGAACGCCTTTCCAAATTTCATTACACAGTGGTGTATGAACTTCTCCACAGATCTACTACGTAAGTCTAGTGAGCCCCGTCAGACATTGCACTATCTAATAGCTTCAGTCTTTTGTTTCCCATTCTTCATTCTTCCTCAATTAATGCTTCGTAAAGAACAGAAGCTCGGCCTGATTGGAGTCTTTTCTCTGGGTGCAATTACGATAACTGTCAACCTCACGCGTTTCATCATCAACAACGTAGCCAGCTTTCAACTTGACGATGCTTCTGGCAATACGCTATGTACAGCTGAGATGACAACAGCGGTGATTGTTGTTTGCCTTCCAGGCCTGAAGAAATTTGTCAAGCGCTCAAAATTACCTACAACAACTAATCGATCATACCAATCTGGTACGGGGCTTTCAACTGGGAGTCATGCGCCACTCAAGTCACAGCAAATCACGCAGAGCTATGCAGAGTGTGGTGTGAAGGACAGTGAGATTGAGTTAGTTCCCGAAGGCGAGGAATATCTGCGTATGCCTGATCTGGTCTTCTTGAAGGGCCAAGACCCATAGTGGATAATTCGAAGTCAGGACGAGCAGGGTCTATTCCATAATAGTAAATCACAGAGTCATCAATAATGTTTATTTGGTTATCATCAGATTCATGTTGGCATACATATTGCAATTTGCGAATCAAGATCGTGTCGCTGAACACTTCAAGCAACCTTGGTAATCTTGAAACCACCGGGAAATCGTGTCTGGAAAACGCCTTCTGGATCGTACTTCTTGGCCACCTTTCGAATAAACTCAACATTCTCCGATCCATAAGTTGAGAGAGGGTCCTGAGTAAAGTCGGCGTAATTGAGGTACTCCCACTCCACAGCGGCATCTTCATCAACACTGTACTGCTTCATGGCTTGGCGGAACTTAACCATACGCTCACGCGCAAGCTTCTCTTGCTCAACGCCGTTTATCATGTGCTGCACCTGGAACATAACGGCGTTGTCCTTCTCACGATCGAGACCGACGACATTACCACCTCTCTCAAGCGAGTGCTTGGAGAAGACAGTGGGCATGGCCTGGAAAATGGCGTGGCAGATAAAGTCTCCATCTGGAGACTGGGCTTTCCAGTCACTGACAAATTGCTTATGGAGTTCAAGAGCCTTATTGTACATGGAAAGCTTGTTCTTGAAGGTGATGGCGAACCAGACATTTCTGACTTGGGTTAGTACCTCTCCCTAGCCACAGGGCGACAACTACTCACCGGTATCCAGCCACGAGTTCGAGCTCAACTGTCATGTTGCGATGGGAGTCCTTGCGCAGATTGGAAGTTTCGTATGGGATCTTCCAAAAAGCATCAAGGGCCTTGGGCGCGACAACACCAGTTGTATCCTCATACGAGACCGTGATGCCTATTTGTCCAGCTTGAGGAGTATAGCTCCAAAAGGGAATAACAGATCCATCTTGGTAATCCTCGATGTTGTCAGTCCAGTTTTTATAAGCTTCGACGTGGGCATCTGTTGTTTCGGTCGTGTACGTGACGAGGCCACCCCAAAGAAGAGGAGCGTCGAAGGCCTGTAAATCGAAGCGGGTGACGATGCCGAAGTTGGTTGATCCACCTTTGAGAGCTTTCCAAAGATCGGCGTTTTCGGTCTTGTTGGCATTGACGATGCGTCTAGGCAAGTGTCAGTTGGGAACGTTATGGACAACACGTGCAATACTTACCCATCACCAAGGACAACCTCAAAGTTGACGACTTGGTCACATCCGAAACCATGACGGGCAGTATAAAAAGTGTTGCCACCGCCCGTCAAGAAACCGGCGACGCCGACAGTTGAGGTGCGGCCACCAGCAGCAGTGACACCGAAAGGCTCGAGAGCTTCATAAACATCTCGCCAGATGGATCCAGCTTGAACATGAGCAACCTTTGTCTCCTCGGTATACGTGGTCTTGTTCATCAATCCTATACGCGGTCAGATGTTGTTACAAGTAGCCAGGGTAGAAGTACACATACCTAGATCGATGGTAACGCCATCATTAACTGCAGACAATTAGACAAAGTCAAGTTCGGCACGTTCAAAGGGGTGCAACATACTATTGTTAGCTCCCCAGACGGTGTGGCCACCACTGCGCACGGCCAGATTGCAGGTGGTGTCAGGCACTAAAGTCTTGATAATGGTTGAGACATCCTCAGTACTCTCGGGCTGAACGATACAGTAAGGGTGTAATTGTGACGAGACAGAGAAGTAAGAGTCCGTGCGAGTCTTGTATCCGTCACTGCTAGGAGAGTAAACGTGTTTCAAGCCTGCAGCTTCAAGCAAAACACACTGAACGAGGATGATTAGACATTAAGTTCCAATTCAAAACATGACGCGTGTGGCTTACACAGTTGTCGTTCTGCATGGCGGCAATCTCTGTAGCTGAGACGAGGAGCGTTGCAGCCCAACCCAAAACTGATGGAGTACTCGACCTCATATTAACATGGGACGGATGGTATGATCTGATGGTGGTAACGGCAAGAGAGGAAATGATCTGGAGAAAGGAGAAAAGAGCCTGTGCGGAGGGCTTTCTTCTTTTGTGATTGCTCCCTCAGACCGTTTGGTGGACTTCTAGGCCCAGAACCTTGCCGGTTATTGGAAAATGGCGCAAAGAAAAGCTCGGTTCTATGCAAATTAAGTTGTCACGTCACATTTTGACAGGGCCTTTGTAGTGATATAAACGGATATTCGTAATGATCTAGTTATGCATGCTTGTTCACCCCGGTCCGTGAGTTGTAGATCCCTACCTCTACGGTAGTGAAGCTCCTGGGGCTGAGTCTGTAGTGAGTTCTTGGAAGACGCCAGTAGTGCGAGTATTGAGTAAACTGGTTCATAATTACGCTTAGAAATAATCCTGATCAAGCCACTGTCTTGCGAATCGTCGAAGAACGAGACAGGAAGAACTTTTTGTCACTTATTACAAATAATTTCAAGGTAACCTTGGCTTTCCAGGTTCTGACTTGTGGTTCGCAGGCTCGGTTTACCCGCCAACAAAGTTTGCAAGGGTCCTGTACTCAAACAGGGGGAAACCAACAGAACGGCTCTGGATGCTGCAATGCATGAAGTATTTCTACATAAGATATCCGTGTTCTCAGATCAAAATATCTAGAAATGCATCATAGCATCAAGCTCAATAAACGAGATCATGATTAGATTGATACATGATATGATTCCAATTAAGCTTAAATATAAAACAAACGGTTTGCGCTAATATGGATATCAATGTTATCTCAATCGCTTTAGTAATGAATCCAACCCTTGTTATTTCTGTATCGGCAGTTGCGATTGGCAAACCCTAAGTGGAAGAGCTGACGGCAATCTCTGGAGGCCAAGCTACAATCCCTGTCACTATCCCCTACGCTGCCATGTACTTTGTAGTAATGGATTCTCTGTCATCTCCACAAGAACTCCACGTTTCCTCTTCTCTCTTTGGTCTTGTTGGTCTCTTGCATATCAGATCCAGAGCAGGTAAAGTTGCATTGAAAGACGGGTCGGGCGGCTTGTGAACTCAAACTTAATATCCGTGCCCTGTTGAATATTTTCCGTTCTCCGTTCTCTTTTCTCCTGACACGTCGACTAGGATACACAACATAACAAATAGATTCCATGGTCCCCCTTGTTATATTCGAAGTTTATACCAGCATAGCCTATGGTATGTAAAGCCTTGCTGCCCTTTGTGACCGAAGGTCTCGAGTATCTTTATTGTTTTGTTTTTCTTTTTCATGTTGTTTCGCGATATCAAGTAGCCTTGATGGCAGTCTGACAACCGAATACCAGCCTTTCTTATTCCTGAAACCTGACCAGACCATTCTTTCTAATGTCGTTCCCCGTTGTAAATGGTGTCGAGGTAGCAGTTCCACCACCTGCTGGGTACCAGGTCGATTTTAGCAACCCCGAAACGGATGGGTCGATGGTTAGGAATGCCTATTGGATCTTCGGAATGGAGTTTGCGTTTGCGACGGCCTTTTTGGGGCAGCGCATGTATACTAATGGTGTGATCTTGCGCAAGTTTATGATTGATGATTGTAAGTTAGTCATGTCCATACTGTCTGGAATACAAACTAACGTGGGTTGCAGATCTGATCCTTTTCGCATGGGTAGGCTGGATGAAGTATGCATCTAAGAACGTCTGCTAACTGTCTGATCAGATCCTTTCAATAGCCGCTCAATCATTTCTTCTTGATGCGTATCGACGAAAGCTTCTTGGTGTCCATGCCTGGGAAATGCCCGTTGACAGCAACACTGAATCTGCTCTGGTATGTCTTTAGCCCTTGAGACCAGGAGATCAACAGCCTGACTAACAGTCTACAGCTTGTTATGTGTACAACTCTGACATATATTCCTACGACCATTCTATCGAAACTAACGCTTTGCTTCTTCTACTATCGCCTCTCGCCAGCAAGGTGGTATCAATACTCGGTCTACGTTACGGGAATTATCTGCACAACGAGTTTGGTTGGCATTTGGTTCAGCGTTCTCTTCGCCTGTAAACCCATCGCGGCGGGTTGGGACGTGAGACTATCTGTCAATGCTACTTGTATCAATCGACCTCCCATTTACATTACGCAAGCTGCCTTTGGCTGCATCACAGACGTTATGCTTCTGATACTACCTATTCCAACTGTCGTCGGGCTGCAAATGTCTACGCGACAGAAGTTCGGAGTGCTTGGCTTATTTGCCATTGGCTCAATAACCCTCGTCACATCCATCGTTCGATTGGTCTTACTACTGCCAAGTTTGTCGAACCCAGACCAGAGCTGGTCCTTGGCAGAGGGTTGCCTATGGGTGTAAGTTTGTATTTCCAGACTTCTGCTGCATTAACTGACTGAAATATTGTAGCATCATCGAAGCCAATCTGTTGATCATGTGTGGCTCCCTCCCCACTCTTCGAGTTTTCCTCAAAAACGTCGCACCTCGGGTTCTCGGCGACAAAAGCCAAAGTAAACCAAGCGAACAAAATAGCGCCAGTGCAAGCTTTGGGCTACGAACGTTTGGTGGATCAAATGGGCCGCGGCGGAAGTTTGACACCCTTGTGGAACTGGAGCACGATATACATTTCAACGGAACCAGCTTGAGGCCTGAAGGAATGGGCAAAACAGACGTGAAAGTCTTGAGTGGGCAGTCAAATGAGTCACTGATGAATCACGGTCCAACTGGGGATAATAATAGTGAGGATGGGATATTACAGACGCGCACGACAACAGTTCGATATGACTATCCATAGTTCGGATGCAGACATATAATTGCTGTCATCCACAGATCGGTTGAAAGACAGGATATTATTTAATTTTGATACAAACTTTAACACATCTGTGTTTCTGAGACATTGAAGAGTAGGTAAACGTGATGTAGAGAGACAATAGTGCGTACATTCTAGACACTATTTGACCCCTTGCATTAAATCCCATTTCAAGAATGCCACTTGTCCAATTCCCCCCTTTGCTGGACACATTCCTTTGATCTCCCACTTCAGGATCTGTCCTCATTTCTACCATTTTCTCTACGACATTAAATCAACATCTCAAAATGACATTGTCAGTCGCATGGTGGTCAGTCATACTAAAGTGGCTATTGACTGCCAGTGCGATCATCTTATCTATCTTTGCTTTTTACCACGCACTTAACCCAACGGTAGGCATGCGACCTCATTCATGATGATTCAAACCTGATCATACTAAACTACATTGTAGAATATTATTGGAGTCGCCCAGTATCAGAGACCGACAAGTAGCCATGTTTCAAAGACGTCTAGACTGCACTACCTTATTCCCGCGTCCGAACCCACGTTGAACCTCTGCGCAAATATTATATCTGTACTTGCCAATCGATATCCAGTCCCTTCTATAATTGGTTATAAAGGTAAAGACGAGTTCGATGCAAAGGTTGCCCATATTGCAAAGCTTCACAGCATCTCACGATACTTGAACGGGCCTGCTGGGAAATACAGCGACGACCTAGTTATTATCGCAGATGGCCATGATGTGCTGGCCCAACTACCTGCCGAGGTTTTAATTAATCGATACTTCGAAATCATGAAGCGTCATGACCGTGTTCTTGCTGATCAGTACGGCCTTTCCATTGCCCAAGCTCATGAACAAGGTCTTCGCAAAACTCTTCTTTGGGGTGCAGACAAGTATTGCTTTCCGCGAGAAAGCAGTGAGCCACAGTGTTGGGCTGTTCCAGAATCATTTCTCCCCCACAATGTCTACGGCAAACACACCCAGGACCGTAGCATGCGCTATGCTGATCCCAGATATATCAACTCTGGTACTGTTATTGGACCTTTGGGTCATCTGCGCGACTGCGTTGATGCGGCACTGATCTTGATTGAGAATACATGGAATGCTACATTCAACCATCGGAACTCGGATCAATTTTACCTGGGCAAGCTATATGCCCGTCAGGAAGTCAACCACACTATGGTCATCACTGGCGGTAGTATTCCAAACCGGAAGCGCACGCGAAAGCTTCCACAATTCATCGAATTTGGTACTGAACAAACGGACTATCACATGGCTGTCGATCATGAATCAGCCTTTACTTGCACTCAATGCGCCAATGTGGACTGGATGCGCAACATTGCGTTTGACCGCCCTGGACACCGCAGTGTAGTGAAAGGCAACATCTCAAAGAAGAAACACCCTTTCAAGCCTTTCACTATTCAAATGCCTGGTCTTGTCGTAAATGCTTTAACCAAGCTATACGATGCTATAGATCATGAACAGCCTACTGAAGAATGGATCAAAAGTGTGAAGCTAGGCACCAACATCGCTACTGGACATATTTATCCTCTCTACCATGGGACCTGCAGAAAGAGCAACTTTATGAGTAGATATATGGATCTCTGGCTGTATCCAATGTCCAGCAGACTGCTGGAAGCTGCTTCAAAGGCAATGGAGGCGAGGGAGCCTTTGACGGGGGACATGGTTGATGGACGTTACTGGGTATCTTCACAGCATTATCCTGATGACGAGGAAGGGCTGCAAGGTCTTGGGGGCATATACACAGACTCTGAAGATAACAAGGAACGGTTCATTCCTCTTACTGAGTTCTGTGCTGGGTATTTAGAAGAGCTAGTACCTAAAATACCTCTCATGAATACAGACTGATTGTTCTTCAGCTTTCAAGTGAGTCCTTCTTATCAGTAAGTGCACTGCCGTCCTGAAGAGGATTGTGACTAATTTATGTCCTTCACTATAGCTTTAATTAACATTTTCATTAAAATAGGTATAGGTTGCAACAATTCTTATAGACTTGCCGAAATCTCCAAAAACCGTGAATCTATCAATCTGAATACTGACCCTCCCAGGCAAAGCCCCTGGGTCCTTCTCCTCTACCTACACCTTTAGGTTCTAACCAATCATTTATAGCCTTGAAAGCAGCCTTGGAATTAAAGGAATGCGGCCACCCATGGTCACGGTAAACCTGCCTTATATACTGTACATCAAGGTCTGTTCGCCATTCCACCGATTGGCTATTTACCTCGTCCTCTGAAATCCTCTCATGGCGCTCTGGGACATTCTCCGCCTCGATTGTAACCTTGTCCTCTCCAGGAATCAGCTGCAATCTTTCGTATTGATCCTTGAGCTTTGCAAAGAATTCTTCAACTGGGACAGAAGATAGTGTATCCGCTTTCAACATGTCCTCGATTATTTCAGAATCGTTGACAAGAAGCCATAGTCCGCGACCGTAGCTTTCATAGCCTTCAGCAATGCAGATAACATCGCCAGGATCTTGCTCACTTTCCGATGACCAGAATTCCGTGGAATCGTAGATCTCTCTGTGCTTTTTGAAATCGTCGGCGGCCCAAGTGGTAAGGTCCAATAGTTTAGATTTATAGTGGATATGAGATTTGCCATTGCTGTTGAAGTAAGGTAGATGGCGCAAAACCTCGGCAGCGTAGTCAGACTTTGTACCTCCACAAGATTCTGTTGTGATGTCTGGCCATCCAGTGGGTGGGGGAATCTTGAGCTCAGATTTGTCGTAGTTTAGGGTTGCCATGAACGAGTAGAAATCGACAAACAAAGCCCCGAGTTCTTGGGGTGTCAATCGTGGCTCGCCGGAATTTTCATCTGAGTCATAGGATCCATCATCCGATGAGGGTGGCGATGGTAAGACCATGATCACACATGTTGGGGGGAGTTTTTGAGTACGAAAAATGTGGAAGGATAAGAGTACGGCAGTAGCTAAGGAAAGAGGTATTTATACCTAGGTAGCGACGAACCCTCTCGCCTCCTCTTCTTGAAGCAACTTCTTGTGGAATTCGCCGAGTCGCTTATTAGGCAGACAAGACGGACCAGAAACTAACTTACAGGGTTCATTTGCAGGGGGTAAGAGCAAAGAACAGAACCAACGACCAACAACCAAAAACCTGCAACGGAGTGGTGCATTTATTTACATACGGTGCGTGCGCGGAAGTACATAGGTAATTACTGGCTGGTCTATGGATTATGCATAATGAAGATCCATTCGATGTCATTTACCTTATCCATGTCCAATTGCCTACTGCCAACTAGCTACAGTCATATTGTCCACACATTCAGCTGTGCACAACTGGGGCTAGGAGTAGACTCTCATTAATCCCGACCTATCCAGCTGTCGACGTTTCCCCGCCGCATGCTCAGCACTTTAAAGATCCCTCTCGGCCCCTCCCCCACAACATCATCATACATCATTCTGGCTAGAGTATAGCATCAGATACCATGCCTGCACTCCGCCTTGTCACAGACGTAAGCTCCAAATGGATAATTAACTCCAATGTGGGGATAGCACCCTTGTTGGCACCTTGTATTAGTACATGATATTAATCTGATGTTCTATTCACTACTATATAAGCAACATCTTAGTTATAAAAGACAGTTCTACAAAGTATCATTTTGTATAGCATTTGGCTCTTCCTCAAGACTATATTCTTATTATCAATTAGCTATTAACTTGTTTAACCCTGGCTATGGTGGCTCCTCACCTGTTGTGCCAGGGAGTGTGGTCCTCGACTTGCATCGAATGAACCGCGTTATCGAAGTCAGCGAGGCAGATGGGTATGCTATTGTCGAACCGGGCGTCTCTTTCTTTGACCTCTACGAAGAGATCAAACGTCAGGATCTCGCTCTATGGCCATCTTGTGCCGCGATCGGATGGGGGTCTGTCTTGGGCAACACGCTGGAACACGGTTTCGGCTACACTCCTGATGGCGTGCACACAGAGGCGCAGTGCGGCATGGAGGTCGTTCTTCCCAGCGGTGAGCTATTGCGAACTGGAATGGGTGCGATGAATGACAGTCGGCTGTTCCCTCTTTATAAACCGCAAGTTCCGTAATCTGGTATCGCCTCCCTACAACCATGCTGATTACCTTCTAGCGGGTTCGGACCGAGCGTAGATGGCCTTTTCTACCAATCAAATTTGGGTGAGTATTTCCCTTCCCAGTTGAAAGCATGCAGCCGGGATGACAATATTAAATATTCAATCAGGTGTGGTGACTAAACTCGGCATTCATATCACCCCGGCTCCCGAGGCATACACCGCTTGTGAGCTGAGCGTGCCAAAGGAAGAAGATCTCACACAGCTTGTAGAGCTTCTAGCCAACCTACAGAGGCGGGGGGTCATTACCAACCATCCCTCCATTTCCAATATTTTTCGTCAGGCTATCCTGTGCGGGGATGAAGCCTGTAAAGCAACCCTGGCACCGCATTTCGGCCCTAACAAGAAGGTTCCAGAGAGCGTTCTGAACGAGTTGAAATTGAGGTATGGCTGGGGATCGTGGAGGGCAGAGTTCGGTATCCAAGGTGACGCGATTGTGGTACCAGCTTTGGTCAGTTCACTGCGTCGCGCCATTACAAAGATTCCTGGCGCTCAGCTCCAAGTGAGGCACTTTGGCGGTCGCCCAGGCAAGTTTCTTCGAGCAGAAGAAGTGGAAACCAGAGGAATCCACCATAATGGCGTTCCGACGTTGGAGTCACTATCCCTGATGGACTACCGCCTCGCACCTGGAAGTGGACACACAGACTTTGCCCCAATCATCCCTACCTCGGGTTCGGCATTGCTCGAATGGTACATGGTAGCCAAAGAGATGGTCTCTGAAGCAAAATTCGACTTCTTCGCCGATTTCCACGCTTACTCTCGATATATCATCCCGATCGTTTTGGTAGTATATGCTCCTGAGGAGAAGGACCGGGTACATGAACTCTGCCAGAAGCTAATCGACGATGCTGTCCGTCGCGGACTAACTACTTATCGAACTCACGTTGAGTACATGGATCAGGTCAGGAGTCACTTCTCATTCAACGGGCATGCCCTTTCAAAGCTTGTCGATAGCTTCAAGACCGCCTTAGATCCCAACAATATTCTATCACCTGGAAAGTCGGGAATTAAGGGACCTAGGTAGAAGTCTCTATAGTAATAGTATATACTGCTTTCACTTTTACAATTATTATCAAGAGATCTGTGATGTTACTGCCCTAATACCTGTTAACGCACTACTGTATTACTAGAATCTTAGTTCATTTTATGCAGCATTTTTTATTTTCAGCAGATATAATATCCAAGATTTATATCAAGTGGAGTACTGTTGAATTTCTGTTATACTACGGTTAGGAGCATCAATTTCTTTCACTAAGAAGGATATCTCGCCAACCCATATTGAGTAGAGGCTAGACAGCACATAAAAGCGAGTCACAAGGTTCGAGTAGTGAGCCATGAACAAAAACTCAAGTCTGTAATGATAACCCTCATGCTTGTATTGGTGGGTTTACTACCTATGCCACGGTACTGACTAACTAGAAGAGCTTGTCTACTGTACCTAGGCTTGGTACAGTCACCCTAGAGCTTGTCTCGTTCTCAATAGCCTGCGTAGCTGGTCGTAAATTCAAGCTTCGAGGTGGGATTGGCATGTCATCGTGCATGCACCAAATCATCTTCTTCGGCTCGCCCAGCAGCTTCGACAGCTTCACCGCAAACTGTGCTGCCGATCCATCAAACGGTCTCCCGTTCAAGTTCCCCCGCCCAGCAATCGCCTGGATGAGTACGTCTGGCTGTGGCTGCACTGTCTTGAGTATTCCATCATACGCACCCAGATGCCCATTCCACATTAGAGTTTTGCCCGCTCCGAACAGAAAGTTGTACATCAGCTGCCCTCCGTCAAAGGGAGACATGCATTTACTTGCTGGGCCACTGATCCAGTCTGCGAAAGAGCGCATTCCCTCGTCCATAGCTTCACGCGGCATGTGGTCGCTTCCCTGTCATTTTTGACAAACTCGAGTCGTTATCTGCCGATTTGCAAAAGGCCGAGGCCATTAATACTTTTATTGCTGGCTCCGACACGACCGCCTTCACGCTCACTTCAGCGCTGTTCCACATTTTACACACACCAGAGGTCGAGAAGACATTGACGGAAACCGTGGACAAGTTGTTTGGAGAATCTCAAGACATCCCATCACTCATCCAACTGGAGCAGGTCAAATATCTGGTAAGTAGTGTTGGTCTTCGATCAGACAGCAAAAGGACTTCACCGCTCATATGTTTCTAGCGTGCCTTTGTCAACGAAGCTCTCCGACTCGGAATGGGGGTACCTGGTACTCTCCCTCGTATCGTTCCAAAACAAGCCCAGCCCTTTGTTGTAGAAGGCAAAGTGATTCCTCCAGGTGTATGTTCTAGCACGATTATACTTCTACGGATTCATACTGACACGAGTAGACACTGGTTGGGATGTCGGCGTATACCATGAACACCGATCCTCAGGTTTGGGGTCAGGATGCCAAATCCTTCAACCCAGCCCGTTGGCTTGGCCCCGACTCAAAGGAGCTTGAGACACAATTATGCACTTTCAGCAAAGGCGCTCGCCAGTGCATTGGAATGAAGTATGTGACAAACCCAGACGTGAAGAACTTAAATGGCTAACCTATTAAGCCTCGCATATGCGGAGATCGCCATGACCCTAGCACACTTCTTCCACTACTTCAAGATGGAGTTGAAGACAAAGGAGTTACTTGCCGAAGATAGATTTGTTCACGATGTAGTCGGACCAGGTATTTTTGTAGATTTCAAGCTACGGTGATATTTCAAGAGGAAACCAAAAAACCGACATCGAAGGTGTGGAACTATCATGAGCGGTACAACCCTAATGGAAAGACGCCAACTACCTTATGCAACACAGACAGACCAGAAAGTATTTTTCATAGCAATCTCAGTTACATCATAGATCTGAAGTAAATGCATTAGCACTGGTTTTGTGACTGATTATATAGAGAGTGACTCGGGTACATTCGGCTATTTATAACGGGTCTTCATTCTCCAAAACGGTAACGTCTGTTACGCCAGTAGATAATTCTTATGTGTTCTTTTATTTCTGGGCATGGGGGTACCAACACTTGACAATGAAAGGCCACCTCTCGAGATTTCAAGTCTCCCTCCACCCCTTCTTGTCACCACTGTCATCTGTAGTCTGTGTTTCTACTTATTAAACATTGGCGCACTTGAAAGAGTCATACAACAAGAATGGCTCCGCTGTCAGAAAACAGCTACTCTCCTGCAGAAATTGCCGCGATTCTTCTGGACTTTTATTTATTCTTGACTACAATTCATTACGATGCCCAGCACCTCAAACTCCCCCCAGCAGAAGGCTGGACCGACATGGAACCCTTGTTAGAAAGTCTTGGGAGCTCAGACATGGTCGGCCAAGTCATAAAACGCATTCCTTACTTCGACAACGACTGCAAAGCTTTCATCCACTACAAGTCTAGACTGGTAGACTATCCAACCCTGCCTCAAAGCTGTTTTAAACGTGTCATGTGGGGGAGAGTATCGAGCTCAGATGAGGTATATTCAGAGCGGCGACAGATCATGATCGACATGCGCGATGTCTTTCCACTGGCTACTGGTCGCGAAGCCTGGGGCAAATATATCTGGTTGAATGTGAGAGATGGGGAAATCACTGTAGAGGAGCGACTCATGCATGACCTTCCGCAAGCCGACCTGAAAGTATTTTTCGATGGGCTAAAGCAAGACTACATCGCGCTAAAGCTCATACCCTGTCGCGGAAGGATCACTATCGAAGCCGACAAAATTGAGGAACGGCTTGGCGAAGACGTTATAACGGAGGAAGAGGTGATTGCACAGGAGGGGGCATGGGGTACAACCCTTGACATCAATTATATCAGGCAGCTCTACCGAGGATTCGGATGGCCTCTCGCATTTCGGAAAGACGAAGCTTTCGATGCAGTCGACCGGCTCATGGACAAGCTTGCAGAACATCGGAACGAGTGGGAGCCCACGGAGGAGGATTGGGACGATGACGATCATTGGTGTTGATATGTATTTATCGATCTATGTACTTTGTGGTAGATCTAGCGTCTAGCTAAAGGTGTACCTTTATTGGGTATGCCTTGGAGTGGAGAGAATCATTCTCCCAAAAATTCACAACTGTTCAATGCAACACCCTGACTACAACCCGTAGGTCAGCACAAGATCTGAAGATGTTATCTAGAGCATCTTGCAATGGGATTCAGGGGAGTCTTGGCACCACAGACCACAATTCGACTGTAAACCTGTCGATTTCAACCTATCAGTCTCTACTACATTTTGGATTATTAGCCTTTACCGACATCCCCTTCTTGAGAACCATCTAGGTCTAAATGAGGACAATCCTTCGGATCGGCGTAGAATATCCCCCCAAGTTTCTCAATCATCTTGCAACGTTCCTCCATCGTGAATGCATTATCAATTCTTATGAATAACCGGTAACTAGTTCATACATTTTTTTCGTAAAGAAACGCTTATTGACTCGTATTTCCCACTACTAAAAGCCTATACAATTAGGAAACCAGTCCATGCAATCTCAGGATGCACCCCTATTACTTAAATCACACTTTGAGGGTGGCCTTGCACTTTTCCTAATCGGTGTGGGGAAAGACGCCACGTAGAGAGAGATTGGAGCGGAAGACATGTGCGCCGTTTGCCGGTTATACAGTAGAGTTGACAGGGTATAAGTAATAACAACTGCGCGTTCTCTTATGCCGTGACACTCTATTTCCACTAAACATTCCCTTGAACCTTATCCACAAAAAAAAAAAACAAGCTTCAAAGAGCCTCACAATGTCCTCTATCTCTTCCAATAGAAGGCAAAATTACTCTCGCCGGTCAAAATATACGAATGTCGCTTGGTACGTTGTCTTGTGCTTTCCGTAATCTCAAAACACATTGACAATACGAAACGCAGCTTTGAATGTCAACGGCGGAAATCCAAGGTCAGTACCCCGTAAACAGCTTGAGGTGGTTGAACGCGTTGCTGACAGGAATTCGTAGTGTTCTGGGGAACACGAGTGTGCGCTTTGCCGAAAACGAGGAGTCCGTTGTATTTACCCCACGCACGGACGACGCCACTGTGGCACAGAAAGGGAGCCGTCTGCCGCAGTTGGCGAAGGGTCAAAGTCGGCAGCGCCAGCACCGTCCATCGCCTTATCATCATCTTCATCAGCCCACTCAACGATATTAACTCAGTCACACCGCGAGGGCGAGGATGGTGAATTCCACCCTATGGAAAATGAGTTCGTACCATTCAGCTGTCCAAATGAAACCCGGACACCGCCTGCTACCCAGTCTGGAGACAGGCTTCAACAGCTCGAGCTTGCATTAAGAATTATCGCCGATATCAGTTCTAGTTCTTTAGCGGACCCGGCTAGTTCATGGTAAGTCTAGACCATATCTATCTAACCCCCTGGACTGGTTTCGAAAAGAGAGCAACCGATATAAAATAGATCTACGGTTAACCAGTCCCTTCTGTTTTATAGGAATCCTACTCCTGGGCCAAGTGCTCAAAATCAGGCATTAACTAATGTACCCAATCCATTCGTCCTGAAAGTTGCGGAACGCATGCCAGACAATGTATCTCTACCGTCTCTCCTCGCTGCAACACAACGTCTACTAGGAGCAGATCCTCGTACTGACGTTATGTATTTATCACGGCCCGGCCGGCAACTATCGCCTACAATGGTTCGACTACCGCGAGCAGAGGACATGCGTCGCTTGGTCGAAGTTTGCAGGCAACGGTTGTCAGCATACCTGCCCAGAGTCGATTATAACGAGACCGATAGCCAAGCTGTTCAACCTGTGTCATCTAGCAACAGCGGGACAGGGAGTGTCTTAACAGAATCGAAAGATTTCCTGTTGTTCTCGCAGCTCTACATCACCATGTCGCTTGGCAAGGTTTTACTAAACCAATCCTCTTGCCAAGAGGTATCACAAGCACAGTCCCTTTATCACCAGGCTCTATCTCTTTTAGACCCAGTCCCCCCAATTCCAGCCCACTGGCTTGGCCTGGCTAAGCTTCACTTTTTCCGGGCTGTCTTCCTTATGCAAGAGGATGATTTACAACCCGCAGTTCAGGCCATCTCGTCTTCCATCCAGTTCGCCTGGCAGTCTAGGCTCAACGATCAAAATGCATGGATCTCCTGTAGCCCAGGGGAGGTTCGGTCGCGAAGGACTCTGTGGTGGGCTATTTATTGCCTTGACCGTCGACTTTCTCAAAAAGTCGGCAAACCTTACACCATCAGCGATAAAGAAGTTGCCGTCGATGATCCTCTATCCAGAGAGCAATTGGCACTCTGCCAGGAGTTGGAGGTTTGCCCTGATAACATTAGGCATGAAGAATTGCATCTCCAACTGCTCGTTGATCTCAGTAGACTGTGGGGAAAGATCTGGGACAAATTCTTCCGGGCTGGTTCTAAAGCGTCAAATTATGACCAAGAAGTCGAGCTAATGGGACTTCGAATATCACACCTGCACCGCAGTGTCCCTCGCGTATTCAGATGGTCTAACAGTGTCATGAGCAACGATGCAAGAAATGCCGAGCCTAATTTACAAACCACTCAAAGACTCGTAATCCATACGGTAAGAGAACGTGATGCATAGTTGTAGACTCAGCTAACTTATATGGTTTTGTTACATTAGCAATATATTCTTCTTCAGCTGCTGGTTAGACAGAGCCCACTGCGAACAGAACCAGTCAGTGTCGAACAGGCAAGGTTTTGCCATGTGCTAGCCAGCGAGTTGGTGGAGATTCTTGTAGTAGTTATCGACTATTATACATTGCCTCGGATGCAATCTGTGTCATGCTTCCTATCATCGACTCTCATTGAGTGCAGCTATCACTTGGCTCGGATATTGCGGAATCCCCTTTGCGACACAGAGCGTCCGGCTGCAACGATAACGTTTGGAAAATTGGTAGAAATGCTTAGGATGCTGGCTCCAACAGTAAAAACTGCGCAGCGAGCAATAGCTGTACTTCAAAGTTACACCACGTCAACTGCGGAAGACTCCTTTGTCAGTACTATCCAGTCTAGCGGCTTTCCAAGACTCCATGGACACGAAAATGACTTTGTATCTATGGCTGAGTATTGGCCTGGTATTTCATCCAGCAGCTCCGACTTGGCACAGAATCTTGCGGGATACTATCCAAATGCTGTGGATATGACGGAGGTCTCACCAGGACTTGAGGGGGCATTGAACTCGGCGGACTTTGGAATACAAATGACAGCAGAAGGGTTGGCGACTGGAACCGTCGAAATGGAGGAATCTTCATTCCCCCCATTTTACATGCCATATATTGGCTGATATTTCACATTTTTTAGTCAAGGGCAGTCTAGATAAATATAAAACATTTTCTTTTATTGTTTCTTTTCTTTTCTATATTGGCCCATCGATGGAATTGAATACAAGCACAAGTCCAATACTCCCGAATGAACTAAAGCAGGAAGATAACAGTAGCCAAGTCAATTAAGTCATAGTTAGATTCTATTTCTTATCAATACTATGTAGCACAATTGTCCCCATTAACCCCCTTTATGTATCCCCCCTACTTGAAGGAACACGTAAACTTCGCAGTATTTATGGAGTTCTGAATCAAACTTCTCCAAAGCCACCTTGACCAGGTCAGTTCCGATTATATGCTTCTGATACTGACCATCAATCCACGTCCAGTCGCTTCGAGATTCCGCCGTCATTTGCGAAAACTCTATGTCGTGTTGCTGTTGTGCCTGTCCATCTGGCAAATGATACATGACTCTATTCGTAACCGCTCCTTGAACGTTCAAGCTCGATTATGGCTTCTGCCTTGCTTCAAAAATCTTCAGAACTTTGTGAAGGGTCATGCCATTTGATTTCAGCTGTTCCTTACCTGTTTGGTGAAATCTCCCCAGCAGTGTTTCAATGACTGCGGCGTCATTGAAAGCCATGGCAGCTCCTTGTGATTGGTATGGAATTGTAGGGTGGGCAGAATCACCCAGGAGAGCAAAAGACTTCTTTCGGCAAGTTAGCGGAGGTCGATCGAAAACAGACAGTGCCGACAAAATACATGGTTCAGAAGAATTACAGCAGAATACAAGACATAACGGGAACATTCAATACATGTAAAATTGCCTTGACCCAGGTATCAAGCTCACCGTGATGACAGAGCTTCCACTTTAGGGTTGACGAGGAGCAGGTGGTGATCTGTGTCAGACTATAGCAGAAATTAGTGAGATAATAAACAGCTAAAAGTCAATAGTGTTATCAAATCTTGAAAACTCACATGGGATCCCATCCTTCAAATTCCTGGCACATCTCACCCAAGCCTCCTTACTCCGTTAGTTAACCCTTCTTCATCTTATCAGGCGTTAACAAGACGAGGTTCCAAAGCTCACCCCCACGGATGGCATAAAAGACAGCATGCTTCATCGGGCCCAACCAGAGTGTGAGTGTTTGCTTGTTCTCTTCGCAAAATCGAAGGACTTCTGGGTCATTCAGCTCTTCGAGTTGCTTCCGCGTAAAGGTCCCTTGGTATGCTAGATCTCCGGTTTCAGTTGGCTCGACGTTTTGTCCTACGACTTAAAAACGCAAGGTGGACCAAATTCCGTCGGCACCAAGAATGACATCAGCTTTGATGTGCTCGCCGTTTGATAGAACAACTTCCGTAGCCTCAAAATCAGCCTTGGCAACATCGCAGCCAGTACGGATCTTGACTCCAAGCTCTTCAGCTGTTTCTATCAGAGTCCTTTGAATGTCGGCTCTGTGGATGACCCTAGTGAATGGAGAATCAGCGTTCTAGTAAATCTGCAGCACAGGAAAGAATACTTACATAGCTGGGTATCCGTACTTGTCACATGAAGCAGAACCATATCTCCTTAGGGTTGACGCTCGAGAGATGAATGATCAGCCTCTTGTCGATGAGCCTGGTGAGATCAAGCTTTCAGGCAAGGCAATTAACTTGAAGATTGATGCTTGAAACAATTATTGGTAGCGTTGGGGCACAGTTATTTACTTATTTATTCATTTGTTTAACTTCAACTAAAGCCTGCAAATTGTCATCTCATAACTGTGAATCGCAATGTGATAACTACAGATAGTTAAATCTCACCAGCGAAGGGTTACTCTCCTAATTTGCACAACCAAGTGCGGGGAAGTTTTTACACTTCAAATGGCCCCACCAAAGTCGCGTTATTAAAAAGTGAGGCCTCACTACTAATACATTGCCATCGTCGAAGTTCCTTTGACACTCCACCATGGCAGAACTCTTATGTTCAGATTGTCTTTTGTTCGAAGAATCTTTACAAAACTACAGTTCCAAGTATAGTCACCGGACATTGAAGTGGAACATAGAATCTCTCAAAGAGTCAGCACAGCAGGGTTGTTCACTGTGCCGCGTGATCTATCAGTCATTTATCTATGATGAAGGTGTCTTGTTACAAGACGCCGGGGCACCGATTGAAATCTCTACTAAGGACTCTGTCATTAAACCTGACTCGCAAGAAAGTCGTCTTGACATATTATCAGTCAAGGTACAACAGCGAGGTTCCAACAAAAGCACGTCTCTACCCGTCCTGTTCAACGGCGGATCGCAAGAACAAGCTTTTGAAGCATACAAGGGACTTGTTGGCCAGATTGAAAATCCGACATCTGACCAAGGTATCAAAAAACTCGTTTGTTTAACTGCATCATGGATCCGGGATTGTCGAAACAAACACAGTCAGTGTGGACATCGGGTATTTTCTGTTGACATCGATGTCGTGCCAACGAGACTCATCGATGTCGGGACAGAGAATAGCAGCCAACCTCCAAGACTATGCCTACCTCGAAAAGATCAATCTTGTGGGAATATCGAATACGCCGCTTTGAGCTATGCTTGGGGACCAGTCAACAACAGCCATTCTAGCAGAACTACTGCCTCTAATCTGGAAGAAATGCTTCGAGGTCTTCCTTTTTCTCAACTGCCTAAAACGATACAAGATGCGATTGTCTTTACCCGCAAACTAGGCTTTAGATATCTATGGGTTGATGCACTGTGTATATTGCAAAGCGAAGGACCTCATGACACGTCCCATCAACAAGATTGGTCTCACGAGGCTACCCGTTTCGGCTATTATTATCAAAACGCGGCAATCACTATAGCTGCAACGGGAGCCAGGTCTTCGGATGATGGACTATTTCTACCACGACCTGCTTTAGCATTTGACCCAAACCCTGTCATCCTCCGAAGGAAAAGGCCCACAGGGGAATCCAGAGACATATCAATCCTTCCAAACGTCCCGAGTTGGATTTCGGAGATCAAGAAAGCTCCTTTATACGAGAGAGGGTGGGCTATTCAAGAGCGAATTTTGTCGACGCGAGTTGTACATTTCGCAGCCAACATGGTCTTATGGGAATGCCACGAGCGTCGAGCCACAGAAATCGATCACGTCGGATCAAGCCTTGGTGACAGAAATAATCGCATGGTCTACGAGGAAGTTTCAGACTTTATGCCAATATTTCGCAAACTCCAACTACAGGGTGGGGCGGCCAGTCAGGTGGTTCGTGAGTGGTACAGTTTTGTTGAGGGCTATACTAGTGCAAAGTTTACTTTTATGGGCGATAGACTTCCTGCTTTATCAGGAATTACTGCTCTTATCCAAAGACATATTCCCGAGGGATATGGAGCGGGCCTGTGGCAGTCCGCCATCCCCGAAGGGCTGGCATGGTTAATCGAAGATGAGTTGACTGAGGACATCCCAGATACTGTCAGTCAACCTGCCACAAAGGCAGAACTGCAGCAAATGCTACCGTCTTGGTCTTGGGCTGCTAGCAGAGTAACTGTGCGATTTCTTTCATCGCTGGACTCTTGGGAGTCAGTATTGAAGATGGAAGATTGGGACGTCAAGTCAGCAGGAGTAGATACCTCTGGGCAGATTCTGAGTGCGCGACTCAGGGTAACAAGCACATTCAAACACTTCAGCGCCTCAGACCTCGGGCTGAGGCCTTCTCGCGAATGTCCATTCGTGTCAAACTTGGTTGAGGGGCAAGTGAAACTCAATCGGGTTACTTTCATGGATACGAAATTGGGAACGACAAGTCGTCGTCAAACATATGCTTGTATATTAGTAGGGACTGCATGTATCCCCGGATCTAGTCATGCAGAGGGAATAGCAGGTTGTGCTCTCATTCTCGAATCGACTGGACGCTTGAAAGGAACCTTTGAGGAGTACAGACGGATTGGATTCCTTTGTCTCCCAATAAGGGACTGGTGGACGAAAAACGTTCAAGTCAAAACAATTGAGCTAGTATGATATCTCACTTATTACTCTTTCGTCAGTCAAATACAGTGAAGTATGTAGTCCGACTTGTATCATGACTTATCCCCATAACCAGATTACATTCGCATAAGCGCGTAGTACTATTTCAACTATGGATACTACTGGCATTGAACACGGAACGGCACGTAGAAGCAGCACAGGGTAAGTGCCGAGATCCGGGGGCGGGACACGGGAAAATCACCAGAATTCCGACGAAAGTTAAAAGAATTCCTAAACCGGGTTTGACGGGGAACTTGATTTCCAATGCGGATACCACCAACCTCGGCAGGGCGGAAATGGAATCAGCCTGTGCACTCTACGCATGACCTTTCCTTTTTTCAATTCCGACACACGAGATATTCATTAGAACAGACAAGTTTTGAGTATTTTGCTTCCAAGTCGTGGTTCATCGGTTTACCTTCTACTGAATAGTCTTTATACACAGCCTTACATCGTTTACTTGGTGAACATTCAATTTGCTTCATTGAATCACTCAATAATGACTAAACAAGGAATCCATGAGCCTTGCCTCATGCGTGTCATATGCATTGGTGCAGGAATCTCTGGCATTGCAGCAGCATACAAGGCTCAAAGACAGCTTGTCAATACTGAGCTGATTGTTTACGAAACGAATCACGATGTAGGTGGTACATGGCTCGAGAATAAGTATCCTGGGTGTGCCTGCGATATTCCAGCGCATTCATATACCTTTTCATGGGAGGGAAATCCGAAGTGGTCAAGATTGTAAGTGGTGCTTCATGGAACGAAACCCCATCCCACCCAAGTCTAATCTTCCATCGTCAGCTATGTTGAAGCTCCAGAGATCCTCCAATACCTCAAAGATTGTGTATCGAAATGGGGTTGCATGGAATTCATCAAACTTAGTCACAGAGTTGTCGCCGCAGAATGGGAAGAGTCATCCCATAAATGGAATGTTGAGATCGAAGGACCGGACGGCCAAACGTTTACAGATGTTTGTGACGTTGTTATTAGCGCCACGGGACCACTCAATTAAGTACACCAATGATTGTCACATCCATATCATGACACTAATCGGTATAGCAAATGGCAGTGGCCAGAGATCCGGGGACTGGAGAGCTTCAAAGGTTTACGTCTACACCCAGCACGGTGGGACACATCTGTAGACCTCACAGGAAAAAGAGTTGCTGTAATCGGGGCCGGATCCTCAGCTCTACAAATAGTCCCCACCATTCAACCTGGTAAGCTTGTCCAAGCGCATCATCAACACGAAATGAAACCAACTGACTAAAAACTAGTCGTCTCTCAGCTTACCAATTTCATCCGATCACCAACCTGGATCACAGCCGAATATGGACAGGCCTTTGCCAGTGAAGGAAGAGAAACTAGATTCACTGAAGAACAAATCGAACTGTTCCAGTCTGACAAATCTGCTCTTCTGAATTATCGCCGAAAGTTACTCGACGGTGCAACAAAGGGATTTGACATTTACTACAAGGACACTGATATGCAAAAGCAAGCCTTTATCGCTAGCAGGAAGCTCATGAGAGATCGACTCCAGAATAACGAAGAGATATGCAGCAAGCTGATTCCTGACTTTGGAGTTGGGTGCAGACAGTACGTTGAAAATTGTTCGAGCGATTAATACTGGTTTGTACTGATCCCTGTAACAGTGTGAGCCCTGGAAAAGGTTACTTGAAGTCACTCATCAAACCGAACAAGACGGCAATTTTCGACGGGATCAAGTGCATGAATGAGTCCGGGATTCTAGACAATAAAAATATCCAACATGACTTCGACATCATTATCTGCGCGACCGGGTTTGATGTTCCTCATCGACCAGCATTCCTTGTTCTAGGTCGCGGCGGCCAGAACCTCAGAGATGTTTGGAGCGAAGGCCCCACACATGACCTCAGTGTTGCAGCACCTGGATTCCCGAATTACTGGAGTCAGTCGAGAATGTTTTCTCAAGTTTTCAAGAGGGTGCCAGCTAACAAGAATTAAACATGTACTTGCCGGTGGTCCTAATGCTCCCATTAGCAATGTGTCCCTGATGATGGGGCTGGAGCTTGCTGTGGATTATGCATTCTCATGCGTAAGAAAGATGCAATCCAAAGGTATTGCAAGCTTGGAGGTAGAAGAAGACGTGGCGAACGAGTTTATGGAACCTGACGATAAGGTTTCCATCCTCAATTACACTTTTCAAGAGTTTATGGAACAGAGGGACAAGATCATGAAGGACTGATGTGGACCGGGTCTTGTGCCAGCTGGTAAGTTATTCGTTAAACACCTTGTCTTCTCTGCCAGATATCAGAGTGTGCTGACAAGAACAAGTACAAGAATAGTAAGAATGACAACTCGGTGACGGGCCCATGGTGCAGATCCATTTGGCACTACAGGGAGGCACTGGAAAACCTAACATGGGAGGACTATTAGATCAAGTACCTTAGAAAGAATCGTTTCGCCTACTTGGGGAATGGGAGGACTGTTCCAGAGCTGAGGGGAGAAGGTATGGCAACAAAGTACTTGAACGAGATAGGGTTGCAATAGCCTTGGATGATTATTTACTGCAAATTAGAATAGAACTATTGGAATTGCTTTTATGAATATTGGTTAAGATTCACCAAGACAAGTCTTGAGTAAGAAACATAGAGAACTAGACTAAATAGTAAAGAGACTAACCACTGCAGTCTAAATATCGTCTTGGCAAAATACTGCTGCTAGCAAGGCATGGGTAGGTGTTTAAAATATCCGTAAACAGTCAATGCCAGTGGAGCTAGAAATAACCCTCAGGCTCATATCGAGGTTATCAAAATGAAAGGGAATCAAGATCTAGTTCCTCAGTGCGACGTCGAATCAAGAGGTTTGTAGACTTATCGCCGTCTAACCTAAAGCCCACAAAACTTGACTTAGGCTCTGCACCCTCTGGAAGCTTCCAATCATACTTAAGAAGTAGATGGCATAGCAAGATCTTAATTTCGTTGGCAGCCAAGAAGCGTCCGGGGCATGCGTGTACGCCGTGTCCGAATCCAAGGTGATCGGGGCTTGTGCTCACGAGGTGAGCCTTGTGTTCCTCGCCCGACTCGCGCATTCGGACGAAGCGATAAGGGTCAAACTCAAGCGCGTTATCGTATGATTCAGGACCCCACATATGTGTTGTCTCTCCGATGACTCTATCGCCTTTCCGAAGGATATCGCCATTCGGAAGAGTAACATTAGCCAAGGCTATTCTTCTAAATACACCTGAATGTCATTAGCTAGCGGATTATGAATGCAAAGGGGTATTGAACTTACCCAGTAAGATTGGTCGTAATCTTTGAGACTCTTTGATGACACTGTCCATCAACTTCAAGTTGTACAGAGCTGCTTTGGTCATACCGCCCTCTTGGCTGAGGACTGTGACAAGCTCGTCGCGGAGGGGCTTAAAAAGCTCAGGATGTCGACAGAGATTGAAAAGAGTCTCACACAGCAAATCAGACGTAGTGTGGTAGGCAACAATAGAGATGGCGATTTGCTGTGTAGCTGGATCGTGCGCATCATACTCCTTGGTGAACCACTCAATTGCGTCATCAAAGGGGCAAGGTTGTCCCTGCGCCAAAGCTTGCTGTTTGATAACCGCTCGACGATCAAGGTGAGGCTGGAGGCATTCTCGAGCTTCCTTCAGCTTTCTGCGGGCTTCCTTACAACAAGGAAGAAACCAGTGGATATAAGGGCGAAGCCACCTCGGATATCTTCGCACGAGAGCGACAGATCCAAAGGCTACCAGAGTGTAGTCACTCGAAGCTTTGGTCCACCCTTCGTCACGGCAGAGTTCCTTGCCCATGAAGATTCGGGAGGATACACGGGACACGATGCGGATGATTTCTTTCGGTGGGTTGATGGAGTGCCATTCTAAATTTGTCAGCGTCATTTATATTTCGTCGTTAGGTGTATCCCGAGCAAAATACCTGTTGAGTCGGTGAGTCTGTCGCGAATTGATAGTGACGCTTCCTCCGAGAGAGGGCCAGTCAGCTTGGCTAGAATGAGTTAGATAGTCTCATAGACGGATGGAGAAGTTAACAAATCTTACTTAAAGACTTTGTAACATATTTCGTAACAACAGTGCCGATGTTAGAGTGGAAACTGAAACCATCAAATCCAGGAATAAAACTAAGAGAGTCCTGTTTAAGTTAGTGACAATTGATGAGACCAAGAGGATTAAACTTGCGTCTTGGACCGGAATACGAAAGTTTAGTTCCTTCTTGCCCCTCAAGGCATGAACCCATGAAGGAGGTATCACTAGGACTTTTCCTATATCAGTGTAAACCCTGTAGGGCTGCTCTCCATAGACAGACCGCGCATGGGCGAGGAGGCTCTTGCTATTCTCAGTGAACTGTTTGACAACACGCGTGTTGCTCCATTCGAAGGGTTTCTTTGGATTCAAAACCGGGTACTTGTCATCATTGGCGAAAAATGAATAATTTGCAATAAAAATGGCAATAAGGGAGATGGTAGTGAACACCGCATATTGCGGATTTTCCAACACGATATCAATGTAGGTAGACATGTCGGATTGTATCCAAATGCTGTGTATGATGAATCGAGGGATTGAGATCCTTCACGATGGTACGGCTGTTCTTATACTTGCCATGAGCTATATAAAAAGTCCAAGATCGACATCTTCCCTATGTGTACTTGAACCAATCCCATTTTAACGGACTTTTACGATACGAGACCCCAATAAAGAAGATAAATGAGCGAGACTAGGTCAATGTGACAAAAATTCTTGTGCTGGGCACGGTATTGTTATTTCTGTCTACCTACTGCCAAGTGCTTGCGTCTCTCGCTTTTCTCAATACACCGAGACCCGATTCAAACTGCAACAACTAACAGCAATATCGGTTTGTGAGAGCTCAATCCCGTGCAGATCCCCGGGACGTTGCAACGATGCAACGACGGGGAGGTATAGCCGAAACAAGGCATTGTCCAATACGACGATAGATGTTTACGCCTGTCCCACCCATGTACCCACTACCCACAGTTTTATTACCAGCCTGAGGTGCCAAGTTATTGATTTACACAAGGAACAGACGGACAGTCCGTGGACTTTTCGTGGAGCTTTAGTGGATGTTCCATGGAGGTTCCGTGGAGCCTCCGTAGACAGATCAAGAAAGAGTTTTAGGGGAAAACAAACGAGTCATGCGATGTTCAATGACACGGTTGCGAAACAGGAGGATATCGATAGCCTGATCTTCCTCCGCCCTGCTTGAGCCATCTTGAGCCATTAGATACTATGTATGCTCTAATGTATCTGCACCCATTGCGAGCTACGGAGAATTTAAGGTCAGCTTCGCTAGGTTGAATTATCTCTCACAATCGCTCGCTATTACTAGAATAATAAAGACATCTAGGGCAAAGCTGCTCAATGAAGAAAACAAAGCTCTCTGTCGCCTGAGACTAACCCAATATTTTTACAATGATAGAATTGAGCAATGGACTGATAAATGACTTAGAGACATATATTGTTTCAAGTACCCTAGAACCCGTCTTGGATATCACATCAAATATTGACAACCCTCGCTTACTGCTTGTCGACTACTAACTCAAAGAAACTCTCGATCAAACTTAAAACAGCCAAGGCAGCACCATATGTCATGTCCACAGGGCGATCGTTGGCCTCCTCTTTCGGGTTGTCAGTCAAAGAAGCGCCTTTCTTAGTACGAAGCTGTGTTGTTGGCATCTCCTCAGGAAGAGGATGGAAAGGCAATCCAGTGGGCATGGCACCACCTCTCTTCAAGGGTTCACCGATGTCCTCGAACTCGTATTTCTCATCCTTGTCAGTTGGGGCCTGCTTGAGTAATTCCAGCACAATATTGTACGGTTCAAACGACGGGTTGCCATTCTGGAGACCCTGGAACATGACGTATACGGCTCGGATGACACTCTCGAGTGCACCGACAATCCACGCGTGATGGGAAGAAGCAGCTTCCCCAATAAGATAAAGCTGGCCGAACGCGTTGGGCTTGATAATCTCTTGCCACATATTGGAGAACTGGCCGGGTCCAAAGTAAGCGAACGCACCTGACATGTGCTCATCTCTGTACCAGTCATAACCGTGGTGATCAATGTATTGCTCTTCAAGATGCTTAACCAATTTCTCAAACGGAAATTCTTTTCTGGCATGGAGCCGAGCAAGGTCGTGAATGATCAGCCTCTTGAGCTCCTTATCGTCGTGAGTCGTGTTGTTGGAGCACAGAGAGCCTAGTCGTTGAGCGTCCTGACCCCAGGTGTACGAGCAAAGAAGAACAGCTGGCTTCTCGGGATCCCACTTGTCCTCACCCTCGTTCTTCAAAATGTTGTAAGAAGGATATACGCAGACGCGCAGAGGCAGGTCTGTTCGCGATACTCCACCCTGCGCGATGCCAAATGGCTCCTTTTGCCACCATGCAGTTCGGAACTTCATACCAACCTTGGCAGATGCACCGTACCCGAGAGCTCGGATAGCCTGCTTAGTGCCCCAAGAAAGACCGGCATCGCGGAGTTCCATACGCTGGAGAGCACCAAGAGTGGTACTATTGAGAACAGCAAAGTACTCTCTGTCCTTGCTCTCAACCTTGTTGGTCTTGGGATCGGTTCTGATGGTGTGAAGCTTCATAGCTGTATACTTGCCAGGTGCACGTAGCGGCACTTGAGCGTTGATTGAACGGACGCACGTGTTGTATTCGATACGCTTGTTGGCCTTGGCAGCCATTCTCCTTGCGATCTCTTGAGCACCGCCGTCGACGCACCACCAGTACTGGATATCCTTGGTAGCTGGGTTGTTGTCCATGTCGTCGGTGTGGAAGTCAAGTTCCTCCAAGACGCACTCCGTAAGGGACTGGTTGTACCAGCCGGTACCACTTCCAAAGGTTAGCCGTGGTAAAATGAAATGTCACTGATGCCTTACTAGGTCATGGTCTCAAGCCACTCGATAGTGTTGAAGTTGTAGCCAGGACCCAATGGGAAGGGCTGGCTCTTGTCCTGAGGTGGAGGCGTGTCCTTCTTTCTAAGTTCGTGGGGTTGACCTCTGCAAATGTTATCAGTTTTTGTCAAGGATAACTTTATCGAACGAGTGACACATACGAGCCGAGGAATTGGCGAACGCTCATATGGTCGGCCTTCATTAGTAGCACCCATAGCTCCTGAGCCCTCCGGCTTCTTATCGGTCCGTCATTCTTCGTTACTTCCTCTTGATCTTTCTTACTCCCTTCGTCCAATTCGCCGTTCTTTTCAGCAATAGCGAGCTTGAACTTCTCCTTGACTTCCTCCATGAAAACACCTAGGGCTTCACTAACGAGTTTATTGGGATCAGTCTTCAAGAGACTAGGGACTGGTTAGCTGAACCCATTCTCTTAGCATAAGATCGGTTGTAATACTCTTCCGGAATCTTTCCATTAGGGGGTAAGCCACCATTAACTTTATATGGGTCATTGGGATGTTTGTCATCGGCCCAAACATTGCCTTCGTGGGGTATGTCGTTGAAGTAGGAGGGACATTTGTTGAGCACGTCCTTCAGATAATAAGGAATCAGGCCAGGCTTGCTCTCTTGGGTGAGCCCAATGTACTGGAACAGTTGAAAGGTTCTACAATCGAGTAAGTAAGACTATCTAATTCATGCAGCGTATTGACGAACCTCTTCATAATTGAGTTATTTGGAAATCGCATAGCACCGACATCATAGTAGTCGTGCTCTTCATCAGAGAAGTGGTGAGTGTACAGACGCCCACCAAGTCGCTCCGCTCCCGCGGCTTCAAGAATGTCGTAGTTGATCTTGAGCCCTTTTCCCTTGAGATTAGGATGATCGTTGAGCCAATCAAAGAGCAGAGCAGCGAACAAACCGGCCACTCCAGCTCCAACAATACCCACGTCAATCTGACCTTTAGCCTTGGGGATGTAGCCAGGTCCAGTGAGTTCTTCTGTGACTTCCCTCAACTGGCCTATACTGATCTTTGGAGGAACAGTGACGTCAGCTTTGGACTCATTCACGAGATCAACAACACCCTTGAGGTCGTAGTCCATGGTTGCTCGAGCGACATCACGCGCCCACATATGCTTGTAGGACTGTGTCTTTTGATGGACTTCGATGAAAGGTTGTTCAGACGCCATGATGGAGACTAGACTGGAGGATTGAATAGGAAGATGTGAATTGATTATCTGGAGAAAAATGAAAGAGGGTAGGACCTCGCTTATATGCTTTGTGTCAACCTTGCAGGCGTACGAGTGGCCTCTCTATAGCTGTACAGTCGTATCGTGATGTACTGATGTACCATGAGTGCATCTAACCCTCACCGTATTCCTTCTACAAGATGCATTCCTGCAGAATATGACCAATTCTTCATTATGCAAAGATCGACCATGTGGACTATATTGGCTGGCTGACATGAAACCTTGGAGGGCTTCTGCGAGCTGCTTTGGGGTAGGTTGCTGCAATGACAAGAGACACAAACCTCTCATAAGGTGTTGTGCCCTTTACCAAGCGATGGTGGCTGGCGGCAAAAACCTGCATGCCTCAAACTATCGATTATCGTTACGGCCTTGTCTCAAACAGGGTCTAGATTCTTAGCCAAGCTGCCAGCCAGCTAGTGTCCGCACTTGTGCCATGGAGTCGATGAACCTCAATTGACGAATCGTAGTCCCGGTATATGGTGGGGCAATCGAAGCACCTTGAATATCTGGACTGAGACATAGCTATTGACAGCGAAGTCTGGAATGCTCACCTCTTCTAAGAACATGCCGCTAGCCCTAGACGTCGTTGAATCACAAACATGGCGGCTGTGGAGGCGGCTGAAATGCCTATTCCCCGCACTCATGCAGAATCCATCAGGATCACCACATGCCACTTTGGTCGTTGTGCGTGCGGCTGAACAAAGATGGTCTGGCCTTGAGATATAAGACACTTTCGTCACATTATCAACTTTTCGAGGCTGGCTGACTGCAAAATAACCTCGCTGAGTCTTTGATTGTTTTTCAGCCGTAGGGTAAGAGGAATGCGGCAAATTAAGTATCTTTCCTTTGCGCACTTTGGAATCACTAGTATTAATAAGTAAGGCTCTAGGTAATTTAATTGGCCAGTAATATAACATTTACGATAAGAACGCAAAAGACTGACCCTGGAAAATGAAGCTAGTACCTGCACTATTGGCACAGCTGAGGCTGTAGTATGTCGATAGTGCCAAGCGCTAAAAAAAAAACGAAATAAACCCCTGATGTGAAACAATTGACATTTTAGATGTCTCTGGGTTCTTCATCTTTCTTCTGTTTTATTCTCCCTTCACTCAGTCTAACCCTTGTCGCTCTTTTCTACAACGAAAATGCGTTTCGCTGCGTTCCTGTCTTTAGGCCTTGGTGCCAATATTGCAATTGCAAGTGTTTGCAAGCCTCGAAGTCGAACACTGACCGACTCCGGTGAGTGGAATGTATCAATAGAGCATCGATTTATTTATTAACTCATATTTAGGCAGCGTACCTGCCGAGCCCGCATCTGCAACCTCGACAGAACCCGTCGCTATCTTTACTACAAGTACAGACATCGTGACAACGACAACAGCCTCCGTCGAATTATCTATCAGTGCCACATCTACAGACGACGATGTAACTTCTACCGAGGCGACAGAGTCAGGAAGCGCTAGCATCGAGCTCTCAGCTTCCACTGCTACAGAGACAACTGCAACTGAAATCCCTACTACAACTGCTGAGACAACGACATCTGCTGAAGCAACCACGACGTTGATGACTACCACCACTGAAGACACATTTGTGCCTATTCCTACCTTTAATATCAAGGCCCTAGGCTCAGATGTCGATGGCCAATTGCTGCGAGGCGATCCAGTTCGATATAACAACCTCGGGTGGTACACGCCCTCTCCCCCAGTTCTCACTTTCTCTATCGAAGCCAGCACCAACTATGTACGAGAGATAAACACCGGGAAATACTTATGTGTTTCTTTCGGAGGCGATGGTTTCCCCAACTCGAATATGCTCTGCAACCCTGATAACCACTACGCTGGAATGGAACCTCTCACATGCGAACAGACTCGCGACCGAAAGCTCAAGTGCTCTGCACCAGCTGGTGAATGCCATTTGGACGAGGCGACGGATACTACTTATTGCAATGCGGTTCCTGGTACCTGGGACCAGTTTGATGTAATCCATGGTAGGATAATCAACACTCCTGCTCTTGTCATGGTATCAAGCATAAATCCTCCCACAGCTGATGATTTGGAAGCCATAGAGCTTCAAGTCGTTCCCTATGCGGATTAAATTCTTGAACATCTGGCTCGCATCTAATCTCCACTTCTCTTCTACTTATCTATACAGTTGTATTTTATGCAAGTTTCTGTTGTAAATAATTCTTCACTGTATCAATTCCTCCCCTTCCTCATAATAGTTAAACTTGTTATCTAAAATATAGAGAGCAAAATGGTCGCAGGTATGTCAGTGATTAATACACTAGTATTCAATATAAATAAAGTCTATTCTGCCCCGTTTATTTACGTCTGTATCGCAACTGCACTGGTTATGCTTGCGACACTATACTAGTAGATATGATATTCTAAGGTGTTTTTCCTCAGCTGCTTCTGTAGCTTCTTCTCATTGACGTAGCCTTGTTGCGGAATACTTTGCAATAGATATACATAGGCTGGAAAATCATATCAATCTACAAGTTTAAGGTTTCTATGCCTTATGGTATTAACGTGACTGAATCTGCTGGATGAGGCTCATCTATTATGGAGTCTCTCTGGTAAAAACAGACAAAGTCAGCGACTCAGGTTCCTGCCGCATAATGAGAACTTTCCGGCTGTTCTCTGAATGCAATTTTGTAATCATCCCACAAATTCAGCCTTTACTGCATTGACATTTATTCTAATAACGAAACAGTCCTTACTACTATCTACATTTTCTTGCCTTACCTACCTTATTGTCACTCTTTCGAAACTATTCTTTATAGCTATAATGTTGCTCTTAAGGTCCTATTGGATCTTGTTGCTTATTAGGTTAGGTTCTGTTCGATCTGCCGTTAGATGAAATCAATTTGTAAGTAGAAGCTGAGACTCTTAAGCTTTTGGAGCTGAGTCGGCCGCAATGTGATAATAGCATTAGTGTATGTCGTGAGGCCTGTTATATTAATAAAGTTAAGAAGGCAGCAAGAGGATCGGATACCCTCCATGAAGCCATATTCAGCTAAGAATAAAGAGAGAGCTTGATTGCAGCTTCCTTCCTTCTTATTGATGCAACCGAAATTACTACATGCTGTAAAGTTTAAGAGCGCCGTCGTCTATATGGTTGGCATGTGCCTTCGTGAAAGAAATGCGGCGCGTTTCTAGTCTACATTCCTAAGTAGGGAAGGGTTAGAAAATATTTTCCTCTACAGCAAGTGGCTAGAAAAAGTGTGTCACTTCGCTGTAGACCTGTGGGATCTCTCTACTAACTATTCTAAGGCCTATGAATCCTTTGTTATAATTAGTGCTATTGATAATTAGTTCTACCACTTACCTAGACTAACACATAGGTTTGAGTTACTTATCATTCTTATAGTGTAGTACCCAAACCATTATGTAGATTAAATTGAGTTTATTAATCTATAAATAGAAGTTAATAGTTACTAAATAAGTGGCTGACATAAGAGTAATTAGCCTGTATTACTATTTTCGACTAAGGCTGACACAAGCATTATTTCAAATTCGCTCATAATAAATTCTTTTCCTTTAGTTTACATACTATATTATCTATAAATAACTATCCTCGCTTTACTTTTCAATTGTCTTGCAATATGCAGTCTAATACTTACTTACCCCTTTGTGACAATCCCAAAGCTATGCGCCTTGTGCGTCTCGCGCCTTCTGCTAACTTTGGGCATATCTCTGTTACTGCCCAGCTCATTGAGACTTCGTGGGATGAGTGTAACTATGAAGCCTTAAGTTACTGCTGGGGTAAAAAGCAGAAGAAGAAACGAATCCTGTTGAATGGGGAGCAGTTTGAGATCACTGCAGACTTATATAATGCGTTAGAGCATTTGTGTCTTGAGCATGAAAGCCGACAACTTTGGGTGGGTTTCCCCTATGGCTGGGTAAATGGGTCACTGACATTGAGTCCACAGATTGACGCGATATGTATCAATCAGACTGACACAGACGAGAAAAGTCTCCAGGTGCAGAGAATGCGAGATATCTATCAAAACGCTGAAAGAGTACTCATTTGGACCGGTCCATCAACAACCAATACCCAACAGGCGTTCGAAAAAGTGAATCAACTGCTGGCATGTAACGATATGAATGCTAGGAAAGACATATGGAACGGAAAGGATGACCAATGGATTCATTGCCTCAATGAGATTATCAAAAGGCCGGTAAGAAAGTGCTGTGATATTCAAACCAATTACGAGCTAACCAGGGATAGTACTGGTCTCGTGCGTGGACTGTTCAAGAGGTTGTCCTCGCTAGAACAGCTCTACTCTATTGTGGCCACGACACAATCCCGTTCTTTGACTTTGCCCAGTTCCTTACACAAGAGACAACACGTGACAAAGTCAAGGTCAAATATGCTCTGTTCAGTTATTTGAAGATGGTTTCTGAAATGCGTAAGCCGTCATATCAAGATCCACCAACAGGTTTGTTCGGGCTTGCATATCAACTTCGCTACCGCCAATGTACGGTCTCTCACGACAGACTGTATGCTTTCCTTGGGCTATTGAGAGGTGAGAGCCTTTCTACGGAAGAACTCCACGTAGACTACAAAATGGGCCTCCAGAAATTATCCACGACATTCTCCAAAGCAACAATGATGAAATACAAAACGTTGCTTCCACTTGTTCTCGCAGAAAGGATGTTCCCAAGCTTTCCCACCTGGTGTTATGATTGGTCAGCAAAGACACCTGAGCCAAATCAACTTTGGCATGGAAGACGTCTATTCTGGACCGGAGGGCTCGACGATCCTATTTATTACCCTTTACATTCTACTCATCACTCAGCAGCAGGGGGGCTCCCAGCACATCTCAAGGTGAATTTTGAATTACTCGATATCATTTCAGTTCAAGGGTTCAGAATTGGCAATATAGCCAGTGTAGGAAAAATTGCCTATAGGAATACTGCGAGGCCAAATTACGTCCGACTATTCAAAAATTGGGAACGTATGCTTGGAGGTCCGTGGGAGGACCCAGAAAAGACAGCAAAGTTTGCCAGGACTATCACAGGGGGTGCTTGGGATAGGGCTCCAGCGTCCTGGAGAGCATGGAATACTAAAGACTACTCGGAAAGGTGGAATCCTGATTATTTCCGGTATCAGGTTATCCCAGATCTCACTCGAATTGACACAGGATACCACATGAGCCTTCACCAAGGTGTCGACATACGGAATGATGAAGCCCAAATCAAGTATGACCGTATTCGTGACGATGCTTGCGAAGATCGAAGGTTGTTTATACTTGAGAACGGAGACTATGGCATCGGTCCATCTGAAGTCAAAATCGGGGACCCGGTTGTTATCCTTCTCGGAAGTCAAGTTCCTCTGGTGCTACATAAGAGAGACTATAATGGCCCCCGGGGTTGGGTATATAGCGACAAAGCTAAGCTCTTTAGTTCAACATGGAAGTTCTTAGGGCAAGCATATATAGATGATAGAATGAACTACAGTGGGGATTTGCAGCAGGATATCAATACCGGCCAGGTTCTCTTAGAAGACTTCTTAATGGATTAATATAAGATTAGTTAAGGGCTTCTATACCTTTTAAATAATATACTACTATTTAACTCCTTGTGTTTTATAATTAATCCTAATAAAAGAAAAAGTTGAGACCTTAATCTTGCTCGCAACGTCTTTTTCGATGTACGACATATCTAGGTCGTCTGATGGTGACTGCTCGTTCTGGTCGACGGTCGTATCATAGCGAATGATTCTGCGCTCGTGAAATGGCGACTGAGGGCAAAACTGGGCTAGTAAACAAGAACTCAATCGGGATCGCTGCGGGGTACACGACCGCGGTTTGTGGAGAGTGTCGAGAAATCGTTGGATGTATAATCTGGTAGGGCATATGTCGAGGGCTACAGAACGAGAATAGGGTTCTTGATGATGACAAGGGGTATAGTGGGAGAAAAACGATATCTGTATCCATGAAATGTCAGTATTCTTTGGCGGTTTCTAGAATGCAACGAATGGGGGACTCGGAAACAAATGAGGAAGAGTTTAGTCGACAACCCTTTTATTTAGGGGCGTTATCTTGACGTCGACCCATTTTGTGATTTCTATTATGTCCGAGGAAGGATTACCTGGTCCAAAGTGGTCAAGAGTGTTTACCACTTTCGACCACTCGCTCCTGCCCCAGATCATTCGTGAGTCGCGTTTCGGCAGCCGCAGCAGTCGTGAGCAGTTCAATCTGGCGCAGCCGATAGTGATAATACAGCGGGTGAAGCCAAATTCCCGTTGCGTCAAGGGTACGTACCAATTCGACATTGGTATTGGGTCATTCACATAGCACTCTCTTCTGACATTACAATTTCTTTTACCAAACCATTCTCCAAATCATTCTGCGACAACAACTACAGCAAATCATGCCAGACTCTCCGACTCTGGATGTGAGAGATTCCCCGGAGGATTGTAGGCTGCACATGAAGCTAAAACTTGTAATCAAGGATGCAATATCGTCTCCACGATAATACAGTTCGCCATTCAGTTGCTCGTCGGAAAACCACACATTCAAGTATGGGCAGACACATGAGAAGGTAGAATATATATCCAAGTTTGTACACGTTACGGTACCGGCTGATTGCATCGTCGAACTCATGCAGGGTATCACGGCATCGCTAAATAAAGTTTTGGAAACCATATATAATACCGACTGTATTATTAGACACAAAGCGTGGCCTCAGATAGATCGTGTACAACATGATGGTGACGACACTTTCTCAGAGTCGGACCTCGCAACCCTTTTTCTGACAAACGAGACAACTTCCCTCAAATCGCTTCAGTTCTCTGGAGCAATTCTTTATGCCTCATTCCTAAATCCCTAATCTCATCTGCAAACTCCCTAATCTTGTCGTCTCGACTCTCGTTATGAGCTGTTGGGTTTACGCGGGATCTCTGATAAGATTGAAATACAATATCCAAATCTGTTTCAATAGTGGCTAGGACACTTCTGAGCATGGTATTGAGTCTTTCTGAGGTTAGTTTGATCAATCTTTCCATGCTTTCGGAGATTGCAACGGCCATTTGCGGGAAGATAACCCCCTGTTGGATGTGCCCTTGGACGATCGATCTTTGGCGTGCGGCTTTACCGGTCCCTTTACAGTTTGGTATCGTTAGGTTACAGCTCTTCGAAAAAGAAAAAAAAAAGCACGCTTGAGCGGCGGCTGACAAGGGTTATGGGCCAAGGGAAACATATGCACATACCATATTGGCTAACGGCAGACCTATATATAGGCATCATGTCTTGAAGTATGTAGGAGTTGTAGTTCGACTCGGAAGCGTATCTGCGTATCGCTCTATCCAAAGTATTAGCTATATGTCACGAGGACAGTGCAATAGATGGCAGCCAAAGACAAGCACTTAACCCTACCTTACTTCGGCAGAGAACTGTCTCTTTTCTCTGTTCATCCGGTACTCGAGGTTTCCAATCTGGACAGTAACACTTTCGACGATAGGCTCAACGCGGAACTGCGGGAGTGAATCTGTCAAGTAAATTACTGTCAGCCGCTCCACCAGGATTGAAACAGTTCCACTCACCATACAAACTAGATTTAAAAGACTCCAGCCGACTTTTGACACCATCGAGCAGAGCAGCGAAGACATCGGACACTTCTTCTTCGACAAGGTCCCATTGACCTTCAAGTTCCATTCGCATTTTCCATATAATCTTGGCATTCCAGTTCTCGTGCCCTCGCTTCAAGGTCTCATGAACTCCATTGTTGAGACACCATGCGTTGTATTGAGCTGTAAAACTGTTAGTGTTATGTCTTTCTAAGCTTGCGGGTTTGTCTGCTAAATTACTCCAATGCCACTATTACGGTCAAGTTAGTCTTCTTCTCGCCTTGCGTATAACTATTTAGTCACTCACATTTGTCCATACCGAGCCTTCCTTGATTGCAGCTTCATCCCAATGCTGGTCTCTTCGACCTAACAGCAAACTAGATTAGGTTTATGCCTCTCTTTTCAATGAGCTATAGACTACAACATACCGAAGAACGTCATTATCTGCTCCTGAAAGCATGTAGTAAAGTCCTGTTTGAAGGTATCGACAACATCGGACATCTGTGTGGTCCTTTAGCATTATTTGGTAGCACTAAGAACAATTCCCGAGCCCTTACCTGATCTATAATCTCGGTGACTCTTGTGTATACAGAGTCATCTGGCTCTTCAATCTCATCTTGCTTTTGAAGCGAGCTACAGGCCCATAGGTCCAGTGTATTGAGAAGCGCCGACAACCTGGAACTCAAGAAATGTTTTGCTTCACTCAACTGGGCATCAGCAGTCACAGTGTGACAAAAGCGACGAAGATCTGGGATCCCGCTGGCTTCCACAAATTGAGCGTTTCCCTTTGGGCAATACTTCTCGTACCACTTGTTGGACACGCAGAATACATCCAGAGTCCTACCATTCATTTCAGACGAGTAGACGCTTTGGAGGTTTCGCTTGACATGTTCGTTCCGTGCTTGAACTAGCAAAAGCTCCTGCCTGTGCGATTGTTAGATTGGCTTGGTAGTATACAATGGTAGCCAGCTTACTTCTTCTTTGCGGCTTTCTTCCTACTCCTGTCTCCAGTGCACTTTGCGCTATTGATTTCTTCATCAAGGTGTGTCATGGTTTCAGTAGAGATACTGTGGTTTGGACCGCAGAACTCAAGTCTTGCTGTGCGAAGATTGATCTCCTAGTTGGCAGGGTTGTTAATCGGCATGAACACGACTTAACCACGTCGTCATACCTCTGACTTGGTACACACAACTGAAACGTTCAATCGTTGTGTACCGGATTGTTCCCATTCCATTGGCATGTGACGAGAAAGTACATAGAATAGTGAAGACTTGAGAGATTGGTCGGTAATGGCACGGGATATCTTGGCAACAATGAGGATATTGTCACATTTGATGAGATAATCTTGAGTTGCTCGAACTCTTGCTAGGTTCGTGTCCTGGAGCCCTTGAATGAGGCTGTGAGTTAAAACACACTCTCAACCGAATTTGGTCAGACTCACCAGGTAGGTCTGCGAGGACAACTCCAGTTTTGAGAACTTGTGAATTAAGATATACGCTAGAAAGTCCGTATGTAAGATGTAAACTTTGAAGCGATGAAAATTGGTCTCTTACCGGATAATCTTAGTGAACGGCCAGAATTTGTCTTGCATGAAGAACTTTGTCTTCTCAACACATTCCTCAGACGTCTGTGCCGTTGATGTCCAAAAGCCGTCTACACCACCCGTTGGCCACTCAATTTCTCGTGTCCACTCGATCAACTGATCTGTGATCCGTTCCAGAGCCCCATCTGACATGTCCTGGGCAAAACTCTGCGTGAACTGTTTCTTGTGTTTGAACGCTGCGTGCAGCGCAGACCATGCTTGTTCGGATTGTCTCATATAGCGGTTGTAATCCTGTTCCGAGGTTTCATTAGATTCCACGCCTGGGAGGAATAACTGCCTGTAGCTCCATAGAAGCTCTTTGATAAGCTCCCGAATTTCTAACGCTGAAAGATACTCGACATCAATGGTGATGGGAGTAATATGTTCTGCTTTCTTCTGCCGATACTCAGTAACAACTGAGGTGCAGGCGGACCCAATATCGCCCTATAAAGTTTCACATGACATTAATACTAATTCCTCTAGAATCCATCGTAAGTGTTTCACCACAACATACCGTTTGAGCGACCCCTGGGAAGTGGAGTAGTGAATTAATAAGACTGCTCTTTCCTATGTGGCAGAAATAGTGTAAGCGACAGAACGAGCGTTGTTATTTGGTGGGTTCCTGACCTTCTCCTGAGTCTCCTAGAACGGCTATTGTGCGCGTGTCAGTGCCCTGGAAGCGTTGCAATCTCTTTGCATCGCCCAGGAACTTATCAATCTCCGAGCCTTCGTCCTTTGGAGCACCGGTTTGCATTTTTTCAATAGACCTCACAGCCTTCTGCGCTATATCGGAGGCTTGTTTCAATACGTCTTGGAAAGTGGCCGTAAACAGGGCATGGGGAGGTGCGGATTCCGCTCTAGCATCATAGGGAGTGATGGGAACAGACGGCTCCGGAGTTGGAGACGCTATACCACCTGATTCCGGCTTGTCTACACCGGGCTGGCTGGGAGTTGAAGGGGTTGATGAGAGCAATGATGAAGATTGATGTCTACTGTCTGAACTAGGTGGAGATAAAAATGAGAACGCAGGTGCCTTGGTACCATTTTCACTTGCTGCATGAGCAATCTTTGCTGGAGATGCAATGACATATGCAGAAGGTGATTGCTGTGGCGTTGCTGCTCGAGAAGGCGAAGGTGATGGCAACGGTGTCATGTTATGGAGTGTGCCAAACGAGAATGACTCTGCCCGAGCGTCTCTATCCGTAGATGCGACATTTTGATCACGGCCACCGAATTGAAATACAGCATTCGACGTGATGCTTCGGTTCTGAGACGACTGGCCAAAGACGAAAACGCCTTCACTTTCAGGCGAGGAGGAAGAACCGGAGCGCGGAGAGGAAAATGACAGGTCAACTTTCCTTCGCAGCTGCCCGGGAGCTGCTGAGTGGCTGCTACCGTATTGGGGAGAAGTCTGACCGTCTCCTAATGACAATTCCTCAAAGAGGATTGACGGCGGGTCTGGTGAAAGATCTGCCATGTTGTGATTTAAGATCAGGAGGAAGGAAAAGTTTGGGAAAGAATTTAGATAGCGTTAAGTAATGGGTTTTACCGTCATATAAATACCTCATATCACGCTGGCCTCGCCAGGGTATAATGTCTGTTGGTCGTGGTTTTTATGCATGTTGGTTCAATGTTCTGCAGGGGTGGACAGGCATGGGTTTCAGTCCATATAGATAGAACCAATCACAGAAGCATAATCTTGCTATCACGCTTGTCTTGTGATTATTATCGGCTGGTAGCCGCTTGCAAATCTAAAAATATTATACAGGTAGGAACCGCCCTCAATTCTGTTTTTTGAGGCTACATTTAATTGTGATCCCTTATTTTCTTACCCTATAGCTTACCGAGGCAACAACCCTTTCTTGGGAGTTCATCAAAGGCAAAGACGGTCTATCTGGTGATTTGCTCACTGTATTGAAGGATCATTCGTCAACTTGTAAGGCCTTTGGTTCCTTTAGCTTGCTTGGGTCTTCTTGCTCTTCTGAGTGCTTTGGCTCTGGCTCTGGCTGACTTCTTTGGCTTTACTGCAATATGTCTTGCTCCAACTTCTGGCACTCGTTAAAGCATTAGTTAGTATTTCTTCTTATCATTTCGTTAATACCTTGAAAACACAGAGAGCACATAGATGCAGAATAGTATTATCAGATAAGACAATTGAATGGTTATTAGAGATCGCCATTGGCCTACCCAGGTACGGGTATGTAGGCGATTAATCCCAAGCCAACGCTATCGGATATTCTAAATTACAACCCTCAAGGTTTAGAGACTCGTTCCTGATATTGTCAAGTTGGTGGCCTGGCGCCTAAGGGTCACCATTGCATGGCTGAGGCTTGTTCAAAGGACAAGAAATAAGCTCGCCTTCTTGCCCTGCAATCGGGACACATGAACCCGAACACTGCAGATAATATATTAGTCAAGATAGGGACTATTCTATGTGCTAAAGGGACACGTACGCTCTTGTCAGCGCAGCATTTGGTAGCAGATACCAACCCCAGGGTTGAAAGGGTAAAGATCAGGGTTGCGAGGAGTTTCATGGTTGAGATAATATGGGTAATATTGGGAAGAAACAGAATAATTGAAGAAAATCAGATTGACTTTACTTCAACAAGACTTAATCGCTTTCTCTTTATACTAGGCCATGTAGGGCGAATGATGGAGTAGGACTTTCGGTCAATCAAACACTCAGACCTTATGATATCACGAAGGATCACGAAGGATCAAAGGAGTAATCCTGCTGTTACATCACACTCCACTCAACGGGTCTGTACACTTTTTATTTATTTATGTCCTTGCAGTAAGTCCTGTTACAATCCCGGTCACGCATGTCATTAGCCTGGTAGTAACTCACCATGCACTTGTCAGCCGAGTCTGAATGCTCGAGACTCGTCGCTTGTCTTGGGTCCAGTCGGGTATAACAGTAGTTATCGTAGCCTTGATGGCAAAACGATCACTTATTTGGACACTTCTTATGACCGTTTCCCGCCACTGGAGCCTTAAGACTCCGAATACCAAGTCATCTTGTAGAAGATGAACTATGGACTGCCACTTCCGATCGCTATCCCGTTACCAGAACCCAAGACGATCATGTTGCACAGCTGGCCGGTAACACTCGTCGCCGCAACCTCAATACGAGCCAGCTGCATATGCAGAATAGCCGATTGAGCTAAACAAACCAGCCTCGCCCGTTTTCGGTACCATTGCGCACGGGTTGACAGCCTTAGCTCCCCACCGCGAAAGCATTGAGCGCCGAAATACCGAGCCGTATTCTATAAGGTGCGCCGGCGCGTAAAAGAACGACATACCCCCAGTGCTTCATTCCACGTGAGTGCATGGGACGAGGATAACGGCGCCCTTCAAGCAGGACTTGTGGTATCAACGACCAAGCCCCGTCACAACCGATGTGTCGCTCCTATCATCAAACATCAAAAGCCCGAAGTCTCCATCCCCGGGTGTTGGGATGACGATTATGCTGCTTCCCCAGAAGAGGATGACGGGCATCGACAACCTTGAGTTGATCAACGTATAGACACCCAAGTTTACTCGATTCAGCACTGGTGGCATAGTTTACTTCTTTCAAGGCGAAGGACTAGAAAAGCAAGGGGTGGGACTACGTTGAACTTGAGGGCAACGCTAAAAACAAGGATTCAGGTGATACCAACGGGGAGGGACTGAAGGTAATCGCTAATGACGGCAAGACACTGGCCGAAAGAAGTATCTCACCTATATGGTAATATTATTTGGTCATGTACTCGACAATGATATCTAAGAGTCTTTGGCCAATGTTTGAACTATTCTGGAATACAACAACTATTTCGAGGTGCCGTATTGGTGATTAACTCACAACGGTGGGTCCCTGCTGTAACCCGCAGTCCGTAAATGTTTTGTGATGGATCGTATTATCACCTTCTCGTGGCTGTGACTTGGCCCGGGCTTATCTTGTCTCAACATCTATTTCCTGTAAGACAATACGATGTGTCCATATCCGTCGCGGCATATAGGGGAACACTGCGGCCAACAGAAAGACTGACTTCACCCTGTCGCTGGGTAAATCCGTGATTAGATCTTTATAAAGTAGGCCTCGCCCGGACTGTTCTCTCATATATTAAAAGACACAGGATTTCTTCCGAACGTTTTTAGTGATACATCATTAGCCTACTAATGGAGATCTTCTATTGACTAAATTACCAGCTTAGAGATACGCTTGCCATACAAAGACACGATCTATGACAATTCCTTCCGAAAGTACACTCGCTCATATCCGTCTTCAGTCTTCCTCTCTGTCTCTAGAAAGCCCATCTTTTGGTACAGGGCTAAATTTTCGTACATTTTAACATTCGTATATAGTGTCAGCGCATGGCAACCCATTGCTTTCGCGAAGGCCTCTGCATAACGCATAAGCAGACCTCCGAAGCCACGGCCTTGCGCTGCCGTATCGACCACAAGGTTGTTGATTTTGACTGAATCGGTACTGGGTTCACAGCTAAGGACAATTGATCCCACGATACTGTTGGTTGAAGAAATACATAAGATGAAGACGTGGTGTGTAGTGAGGAGCTTGGTGTAGTCCGCTGTCATGGGTGCAGGTGGTTTGCCGATGCGGTCGACGTACTTCGCATATGCTAAATTTACCATAGACTGGATAATAGCCACATTCTCCGGTTTAGCTCTTGAAAGAGACAAGCCATCTACCTCAAAAGGAGGATCTCTCTGTGGTCTGCACATGAACTCGTAAGTCCACCATATTAGACTGCTAATGGCTTGCACTCACTCACTCAGAAAAAGACATTTTGGACATTGCCGGTATATGGGTTGAGTGTACGAAGTGATTTACTAATTGCGAAATGCAGTAGCTATTATAGCATTGGACTGGAGATACTCTAAGTCCTGTTTGAAATAATTGCTAATATAGGAAGATAGTGCATGAGTCATTCAAGAGAAAACCGGTCTGTCGGTGGTGAGTCATTTAGAAGGGAAACTGTCCGGCGGGGTGCTTGAAGCCGCATATTTTAGGGCAAATAGACTTCCGCTAGCTAGACATGTGGTAGATTAAATTATGAAACCAGGTGTTCGAGAATAGCTCTCCATTGTATACACAAGCGGTTTTCAAGTACTTGTAAAAGGTGTTTCTGTCCTTCTGTTCTCATCCTTTATTTTCATATACCACCTGTTCACACTTGATGCTCTACGTCATGGAAATTTCTTCGGCTGTCCCATTCGTCTCAATTATATCCTCTCTTTTAACAATGATTATCGTTAAGAATATGCAATAAAAGTTTTGGGATTGCTTTCAGCAATTCGACCTTGTGACACTACAGCTATGGTGTTGGTGTCCGGCCGCCAAGGAATTTAACCACTTGACCACTGACTCTTACCTGCAATACTCTGCCAGTCAAGAACAATCCACATAACCGCCTTTGATTTCATACTTCAACACTAACTCCTTCATGTCGCAACCATGTTCAAAGAGGGGAAATCATCACATCTGACAATGATTGCTATCTTCGTTGTAGTCGGTGTGTGTATATTCACATTACCGCTTCTATCTAGGCTTCCCAAGCTGCCAATATCCGTCACGACAGGTCTCAACAACTTACAGGAGCCAAATGAACGTTATATCGTGGCTTTGTGGGTACTATTTGCGCTACTCAGATTTGAAGGATTATTAACAAGGAGAAGCGGCCATTCCTATACCCGGAGTGGTTTTACAATGAACTGGACATATACTAAAACCGGTCTCAAAATTGACGATATAGATAGGCACAACAGTCCGACCGGCAAACTCTCAGAGGGCTCAAATGCTAACAACCTAATCGGTAATCTAAAGTTGCTAGGTATAATGTCATTAGGCGGGAAGAACTGGGTTATAAATATAGCTACAGAGTTTAATACCATGCTTTCTTGACTTACATAGTAATGGGGTTAAAACGGAAGGCAAGTGCGAGTGCATATGAATTAACAAGGGGGGACTTTCCTCATAGCTCTAGCCATACCGCCCCAACCAACCGGTTTAGCCCGTGTAATTAGCATTCCTGGACCAGGCGACGAAAAATCATGCGGCCTCAGTCTATTTAAGAAGCGCAGCTATGGAAGGTGATTGAGTAAGTCCGCAAACAACCTGTACATAACTTGAACTTCGTTGGCCTACCTCATCGTTAGTGCGAGGCAGTGAACATGAGTCAAGGATTCTGCAAGTTTCATAAGGGGTAAAAGCTCACCGTAGCAGGATTCGTAAATACACCGATCTGATCAGCATGGTCGATCGTCGAGTTCGAATGCAGATGCCAGTATTGCCCGCGAACGAGCTGCAGATCCCCGGCCCCTATCGCAACCTGAAGCTGATTTGCAAAATTCGTCCCATCCCTAATAGGACCTGCAACTGGACCGTCCATCGATATGGTATTCACAATGCCATCATTTGGCTGAAGTTGGTCCGCCGTCATTCCTAAGATGCCAGGAGGAGGGGTATTTAACCCCCCCATGGCGTAGGCAGGAAATAACAGGAGTGGGAGCACGTCCGGCCGAGGTATCTGTAAGCCAGGCGGGGGAATTTGAGAAAAATATCCCAAATTCCCGAGGTGGTTGTTTGCGACATTTGTAATCCACGTCAGAAATTCCCTGGCTCCAGGCGCCCCGAACCGGATGCCCGTTCTTAGAATCGGCGCCAAGATTCCGCCGAATATTCCGCCGATGTTGAAAGGTCGCACGATTGGAAGCAAAGCGAGTAGGCCGTTTACCTCGGCAGCAGTGAGAGTTTCGTTTGGAAATGGCACTGTCGCACAGAAAGACATGGTGAAGTAGTAGGTAGCTGGCGAAGGGGCATATGCGTTGAGAGCGGCTGCACCTTGAAGACTGTTGTCCTCGAAGCCATGGTTGCCACCATTCCACCAGAGCGCTACATCGCCTGCAATTCTGGCACGCATCTGGCTGTAGAACTCTCCTCGGTTCCGTGAGAAGCCCCAATGGTCCAGGTGCAGATCATAAACCCTGTTTGGTCGGCATTCAAACGAGCAAGAGGTAACAAAGTCCTGGAGGGGGCTCAGGTTGGGCAAGAGAACATTCCGTTCTAAGGTCAGATATTGACGTCTGTAACAGTACTTGTAGAGATATGACTCACTTGTACTACGTCTGTCACCGTTGTGCCCTTGTGGGGGGTGCCTAGGGTGACGACGGACTTAACCCAGTCCTGACGGTTGCCAGCATTGATGGAGACGAAGTCGCCATTTAGTCCACGCAGAAGCTCGATCAAGTACCTGATGGTTGTTCCACCTTGCGAATGGCATATGAAATGGACCTTATTAGCAGCACTCCATGTCCAGGTTGGTGGGAGATGAGCTGCTGCAGCGGGAGGGTTATAGACGACTGCTTGCCACGTCTTAGCGTTGTTGAGCAAGGCGGGATAGGCGGGATTTGCTGGATTGAAGGCTGGATGGTTGAGCCCGAAATGAACAGGAATCAAGTTTGCAGGTGCTCCTGGCAGGTCAAATCCACTGCCCGAGTTAGCCCAAAGACTTCTACGACATCTGGTGGTAGAGTGAGACTTTACCCAGGACCATTCCTGTTTATGTTGTAGAGCTGTGCGTGAATCTCACAAGCTCGGTCCCTGTTTGACGAAATTGGGCCGATGCGAACAACGATCACGACATAGCCCAGCGTTGATAAGCCCAATGCCAAGTCTTCGAAACCGCCGAAATAGTTTACTGTTCCCAGAAGAGGCCGGCCCCATCCACTGAACCCGGGGACTAATCGGTCATGCGGTTAATTACTCTATACATCCTTCACTCTTTTTTAGATTAATATCTTACCTAAGACAATAGGATACCCTGTTCTCGACAAATTTTGTATTGAATTGACTTGATCTCGCAGGTTCCGGATACCCATATTTCCATCGTCAATGGGATGGGTTTGCGGGTCGAGATCAACCATCGGGGTTACTGCAGCCATGTTGAGAATTGTGATGTCAAATGATACTTGACGGCTGAGACGTAGCAGGGCTGATGAATCAAGCTTATGACCGGTTCCATCTTATAAATGTTCAAGTTGGAAAGCGCAGATACGTATCTAAATTTCTAAATACGAGGTTGGACTTGCATCATTAATACAGAGGGCCGGTTGTAGCTATGATGACACCCTGACATACTAGAGCCGCCAAGACGTAACCCAGGGAGAGGACTTGAATGGAAATGCGACTTCGTATAGGGAAGGCGCGTCATAAGGTAGAGAGGTTTCAACAACTAGAGCGAAAGGCAGAGGCAAAAGTCAAAGGTACTATTGGGGCATTGTGTATGATGGAACAACAGTTGTATGTACATCACATTCACATTTTGTGTTTTCGGTCGCACATGATTCCTGTCCCCTTCGAATATTCTCGTATGATTCAAGCCGCTGAAATCACCATTTCGTGTTATGACATGCGAGGCCACATATCACATTCACATCACAGTACTATAATACGTATCTCCGCAACTTAACGGAGAATTTCCAGCCATGGCTCTTGGATGATCTGAAGGTTTCGATAGTTTGGAATATTTGGCGGCTATACTACTGTAACTATTGAAACAAGTCTCAGCTGCATAAAATATCACGCGATTTTACGGCATACATGCCCAATAACACCACACTACTTTTGAAATTGATCAATTGATGTTATCTGAGAGAAAAGGATGTTTATTCTTTTGCGACCCATGCATGTCGCTCTTCTGGTTTAGCGGCTAGACTAATTCACCGCCACTCTGCACACATCTCCAATACCATTATAATAAGAAGACACAGTCAGCAACACTCATTTAAATAATAACGAATATAGCTTTATTTCTTCTGAGACTTTCGGTATATACTTATAACGATATATTTAATAATTAATAATTTTCTTTTAATTATTTTTTTAATAAGTATCTTCATCAGCCTCTTCCTCCTAGGCTTTTCTCCTCCTCAAATCTTACCAACTACCAAGGGAATGATCACTGCCCTCATTTAAGACTGGGATTGGTTGTGAACAAATAGGATAATCCATCGGATCCCATTGTTTAAACCCATTCTGCTCTTTATCCCATTCTAGAGGGATAGTATCAAATCGGACGAGAGAAATAGCATAATTTCTGCTATCCCAAGCGTGCAATTGGTGTCTGCATCATAATATGCATAGAACCATCAGCGATAGTATATAAGCTGGCAATCTTGATCATCTCTTGGCCATACCAAACCAGGAAGTTAACAGTTTGCGTGTTTTTCATCCAAGAACGGATCGAGGACCCAATCATACGCTTCTTGTCTTATAAAGGCGTTTACTTTGCATTCACCGCCTTCCTCTTCCTGCTGCTTAAGGTCTATGACTCTGTTGACCTTGCGGATCTGGCGCCAAATGGCACCTCGTGCCTTCATTTCTCCAAGAAAGTGTATATCGCATTCTGCAGTTGTAGCGCCTAGCAGAAAGAAAAGTTCATTGCGAAATGAACCGCCTCGACCAACACTTGATGGAGTAGTCAAGCTGTGGTGAAGTGTTCAGCCGCCAAAAATCATGCGGCACATCTAGATGGACCATACAGTATACCCAAGAAGCGAGAGGGGGTAGCGGGTCATTGGATTCACTAGTGTTCTGTGACATCAAGGCTGGTTTGCCTGTGTAATCGTTGAACATGCGACTATGGTGTACGTATTTGCGTCTATTGCGGTGAGTCTCGGGGGCTACCTTCCGTATACTCTGATCCTGCAGTACGTTTATCGTGAGTGCATCATGCTGGAAATTGTCTGACAGTTAATCAACAGCATGCAACATGTCTTTTGCATCATGATTCTTCACTGTCCTTTTCTTGCCAAAAACTATATTCAGCTCTATCCTCGAGTTGGCCCAAGACACAAGCATGCACGTAAAACCTGCCATGGACGTTGCTAAGCTCATTGATTGCTATAAACTACGCTTCTCTCTGCGTCGTGCGAATGTCTTGTCCGTCCATATGGCATTCACGGACCCCTGATCTTGATACGCCGCTGTATCAGAGCTAGAGAACTATGACAGAACTCAGGTAACTGCGCATCTGGATGTTGGCTGCCAGGCATTGGCCGAGCTTGGCAAGGTTTTCGAGAGCGTATCTAGAACATTGGATATCTTACTATCAGTGAAAAGGATGTGGCAAGCCCGGCTGGAGGGCTCATTTCACCGGAAAAGACCATGGAGTGAGAGTTGAGGAGGCAGAGTCGCAGCAAAGACGATGGAGAATCCCCCAGTTTGAATCGGACAGTTTTCGTAGAAGAATCGTTCGGATTCACCCCGATCCATAAGCACATTGGTGTTCACGCTGCTACCTGCAAATAAAGCGGGGAACAAATGGTTTTCGATTACACAATCGACCCTTTATTACACCTTGTGTCTAAAAGCTCAATTAGGTTTAATCTCAACGTGCTGCAGGCTGCGCAGGGAGTGGGAAAGCTCTTTAATCTGCCTACAATTGATTTGTCGACTCTTCTTTTCGGGTAAATACTGGACGAAAATGGGAGCCTGGTCTCTACACGGCCTGTAGTTCTGCCATAACTATAAAATTGGCCTCAAGATTTACAATTATTAATCACATGACTAAATGGTGTCTATTGACAGTTTGGGAATATAATACATAGGGTAAGGCCTTAACATTTCTGTTATGCTTAAGCGTTATGCCGTTATGCCGTTATGCCGTTATGGTCTTCCGGACGTACCTGTAGTTGGCATTGCGGATAAATGAACTCCCTCGCACACCTACAGTCATCTCGAGGCTCGTTGTATATAAACCCATCTTTAACCTGTAACATATGTTCCTAACTCTATCTAAACCCATTAGTTTTCTTTACATCAAGTGTAGAAATATCATCTATCCACTGCATTGGCTTGTCATTATGCCGTCTATTATCCAGCATGCCCTCGCCTGGGAAGCAATCGCCAACGGTGTCTTATCTGTCGCCTCTATTCTTTTCCCTGGCCGATTGCTCTCCTCTTTGGTGGCGTTGGAGTCAGTTCCTAATAGCACGAGTGCTATGTTCAAGTTCTTCGGTGCGACGATGCTCGGAATGTCAGCAACCATGGTTCTGTCTTTGCCGGATTCAAGAGACGCTGCAGCGAAACGGAAATTAACATACGCATCATGCGCGGCTATCGAGAGCGCCCTCGTATCTGTTGTCCTCTGGCAAATCAGCCGGCCGGAAACTAGTGGTTTTACCTTTAATGGGTTGGTATCGCTCTTGGGCTCAGTAGTGCCGGTACTCGTTTGGCATTTGTACGTGCTGCTCTCGAAACCTCACTGGTTCGAGCCTGAGTCTTCATGTGCGGCAGAAGGTAAAAATATCATGTCTCCGTATGTGCATACATAAGCTAAAATATGATATATCAGGAAGAAAGGCGTTGTGATTAAATAGAAAACTCGCAAAAGATTGAGGATTACGGGACAATTTCAAGGTGGAAAGCGTCAACCCTTTGAACGATAGAGCACCGTTACTCTATATCATTCAAACTTGATCAAGGCTTCAGCTGGATTTTTGATGCTCTATCAAATGCTCATATTAGAGAAATGCAGTCGACTCGTGTTTTTAGGTGAATGATAACAGTCGCGACTCGTGTAGTTTGTTAGATGGGCATATGTCGATGCAGAATGTACCATGGATAAGAGAATACGGCCGCGTCAAATTCGAAAGCCGAGCGGTTGGCCCTGGGCGGTTGGCTTGCTTCTTATACTTCGTAGCAGTTATACCAATAAGAAATGAGATTTAAGTCTCACATCCTCAGCAGTTAGAGTTCGAAGAAAGAAATGGTAGTAGTCTACTAAGCTGATAGGATTTGTTCAGCAGGATCAAACTATTCTCACTGCCCGCTCCTGGAAATGCGCGACCAGTTTTAGTATTCTACAAAAGTCTACATTTTGAACATGGTAGTCCGATGCTAGCTACAGACAACTGGCTGGAGCATGATTAGTGGAAACTCAAAGTTACTTAAGTCGTAATGCCTCTTTCCTGCTATTAATGTATAGAAAAGTCGTTCTCTTCCAAGAAGTATATGTTCATGTAAAACTCAGCGTGTCTTATTATATTGTTCATCCAGTGGTTAATGCTAGGATACCTACCCTGGATGTCACGCTGGTGCCAGAATCTGTAGTAATAGATGCGCCAAGTTTCAGTAGACATGTACCGTGGGCTTGGTGTGGCGGCCAATCAAAATCGGGTTGTGTCGCAGCCGGTTTCGACCAACGGCTTTTTCATTGGTCGCCACCGCCGCAGTGTGGCTTGATAATCGCTCTAATGGCTTTGAGGCGCGTGTGTGTTATTATCTAACGAAGGAAGCTAGGTAGCTAAGGAAGGGTCAGGTGGAATTATTACTCCCGAGACTAGAATCACGGACGTGTTTGTCCCTATTCTGGAAATTAACAAACAGGGCCTCAAAAAGCTAGAAGAAGGAGAGAGTGTATCCTTATATAGCTGTGCAGGTGAACAAAGGCCTAGAAGCATGTGAGGTCACTCGACACCGTGGCGGGCGAGAGCTTGTTTTATACACATCCGCCACCCATCGAGAGTATAAATCAAAATCGACGTTGGCAGCTGGTTTGAGTGCGACGATGAATTTGCCGGCCACAAGACCTTGCTTGCTATCCTTGTCTGTAGGAAGAGCAAGGGTGACAATGGCAAGACCAAGTGCGAGCAACGTTCTATACGCCATAATGACAATTTCAGGAGGATAGCAAACAAGTACGGAACCGACAACGTTAGTCTAGTCATTCCTATTTATATTAAGCATAAATGATTGATCGGCGTCCTTGCTATACTGAGGAAGACAAAGCGTCATTTTCAGCTGCCATCATAGTCCATATGCCCGCTCTAACTCTGGTCTGCATCGTTGCAAACACTGCCAAGGCCCGTATCCGCGTTTTCACCTTCCAGTTTCAAACTAGGACCTCGTAGCTATATTATCTGACGCGCGGACCTGTTCGGCATCGCCCAGTAACTACGTGCTTTAAATACGGCATTATACTTTTTCGAGTACGCGCTTCTGTAAAATCATGGTATTTGTCAGGCCAGATGAATTTCTCAATACCATGAACAAGCTATTCTAGTTCCACTGCGGATGCGTCTCTTGGGTGCCTCAACTTAATTGTGGGCGTGAGAGTCTTATTCTGAGTTGATGGATCCGATAACTGATGCTTGCGTAATGCGCTATGCCTCGCTAAGAGTTATTGCCGTCAGTCAGGCATTAAGCTAAGGTCTATAGTGCTCACATTGAACTTTGAAGTAAACCTTAGTGAATGGTCGTTTTGTACGCATCGCCCCCATGTTCCATTCAGAAACGCACCGGCTTTTGTGCACCGTGGACGGACGATTGCTGGAACGAAGGCCAAGTTAAGCAAAGTTGAACTAGTTGAAACTCATCACATTACTTTAAACCAGGTTAACACGTCTCAGACATAATCAAGGCACGGAAATAACTTTAACATGACGAGACTAGTGTAAACTAAATGACAAAAGCTATGCGCTGATTGCCTACTTCAACACTGTACTCTCCCCCATCGACAACCCACGCACGCGAGGACTCACACCAATAACTGTTGAAAGTCGTGACATCCAAATCGATAGATATGTTCTTTGTCTCGCCCGGACAAAGACTAATCTTGGTAAATTCCTTGAGTTCTCTTGATGGCCTCCAATCAACAGTACGTTTCGGTGGAGAAATATATACCTGCACAACCTCTTTACCGAACACGCTGCCGATATTAGTCACGGAAACGCTAACCTTCAGGACAGAAGCCATCAATGACTTGTCTAGATTGATCGTCAAATTGGCATACGAGAACGAAGTGTAAGACAATCCGTGACCAAATGGGAACTGAATTTGTGCAGCTGGAACTGGAGCTCGATATCCAATCGCCAAGCCTTCAGCATATTTAATGACGAAGGATCCGTTACCGTCCTTCTCAGCAGGGAAGTTCCCAAAGCTAGGCCAATCCTGCAGCGTCTTGAACCAGGTTGCTGTCAATCGACCACTCGGGTTAACCTTTCCAGTGAGGATATCGACCATGGCCTGCGGACCTTCCTGGCCTGGGAAATGCATGTTGACGACCGCATCAACGTCGCCAACAAAGCTGTCGATATCGATTGGATTACCGCAATGCAAAAGTACCACAGTCTTCCTCGAGGCCGCAGCGACTTCTTTAATCATGGCGACTTGGTTGTCAGGCAGAGTGATTTCTTCGAGGTCAAATCCTTCAGATTCGTATTGTTCGCTGCGGCCAGCGTAGATAATAGTAATGTCGGATGACTTAGCCACATCGACAGCCTCCTGTATAGCTTGGCTTTCGTGATACTCCTCTTCAAAAGCCAGTGTAAGTCCGTATGGGGTTGGTTCACCAACTACAAGCTTTCTTGAATTCATATTGACAGAGATGCGATAGGACTTTCCAGCCTCCATTGGAACCTCGATGCGTGACTCAAGCTTGCGAAGATTAAACAAAAATTGCTCAGTTGTGATATCGGGTGCATCGCCTGTAAAGATAGTGATGCCATCAACCTCAACAGTAAAAGATCCCGAGTGTCGAAGCGCTAGTATGTGAGTTCCGGTCGTTTTTGGGACAAGGTTGCCTGTCATTTTGATATGGGAGCCAGCCAACACAAGTCCAGGCTTGGTCCGGGTCATGAGATTGATAGTGGCTTCTTCCAATTTTTCAGTGAGAAAAGGTTGGTCGCACCCAGCATTGAAAAAAGAGATCTCAACCCCTTTCTGGCCTTGATCTGTAGTAATAATCTCTGGTGACACGATTGGGATGATGCGACGCATACGAACACCACTTGCATACGATACAGATTCCGTTCTGGGGAATGCTTCTCGTAAAAGATCGAGTGGAACCTGGCGATATTGAGGGTTGCAGGATGCGCTCCCCCCTCCAGTAAATACTGCCTTTTTGGCATATTCGCCAACAACCGCAACCTTTAGGTCATGGAGACTCTGTAGAGGGAGGGCTTTGTTTTCATTTTTGAGAAGAACAATGCCTTCATGAGCAAGTCTCAGAGCCACATTATTGGTAGATGGGATGATCTCTGATATCATTGATGTTACACTCTGTGCTCCTTTCGTGCGATTTCGCAGGTCAAGAAGTCTTGAAACGCTTGCATCAATACAATCTTGACTAACTTCACCGTTCTTGATAGCGGTAATCAGCTTCTGGCCTCTGAATATTGGGACAGGCATCTCAACGTCCACGCCAGCCATCATGGATTCAACAGTAGACCGAGTGCCGAACCAGTCAGACATGACAATGCCTTTGTAATCCCATTCTCCTCGGAGAACATCATGAATGAGGTCTTTGCTGTCACAGCAAAAGGTCCCGTTGACTTTGTTGTATCTGATGGTATGTTAGCGAAGGCGCGCAGTTGGTGAATGATAGGATACTTACGCTGTCATCACACCTGCAGGGTTTGATCTCTGCAACAGAAATGACCAAGCAGCCAAATAAATTTCCCGCAAAGTTCGGCCGTGAGAAGACTCATCAACATTGTAATAGCGCCGCTGAGTCTCGGAGTCATTACAGACGAAATGCTTTGCGCAAGCTGCAAATCCTTGACTTTGGATTCCGTTGACGATCGCTGCAGCCATGTAGCCAGAAAGAAGCGGATCCTCACTGAAACATTCAAAGTTTCGTCCCGCTCGAGGATCTCTCTGGATATTGATGGTTGGACCGAGGATGATCTGGGCGTTCTTCAATTTCGCTTGGCTAGTGAGCTCGTGACCCATTTCTTTGAGAAGCTCTGTGTTCCATGTTGACGCTATGCATGCTGTGTTTGGGAAGCAGGCCGTAGTTAATGAACTGTCAAACTCAGTAGGTCGTATTCCGCTGATAGAGTCCGCAGTCTGGTATTGGTCAGTGATTGTAGAGCACAGATTTAGATCGCCATGCATACCTGGAGCGGTGGGATGTTCTTCCTAGGTATCCCAGCAATGGACGTAAAGTCATCGGGAGTACCTGAGAGTAAGGAGACCTTTTCCTCCAGGGTCAAACTCTGTAATACAGCTTGAGTATCCATATCTCCTGGCTGAATATTTGGATTGGAAGTAAATTACTGCCGACAGTCCCAAGCCTGTATATATGCTTGGATGACTTGACAGGCAGCGATAATGCTGCAGGACAGGTGCCAGGGCTTGTGTAGGTAGCTTGTAGAGAGTGAAACATGCATGATTACGTTAACAGATAAGGAATTACCGAGTTGCGCACCAATATACGCTTGTAGCCAATTAGATTGCTTCCGTCTAGTTGCCGGCCGTCGGATTTCCCGCGTCAAAGTGGATGGAGTTCGGATTATCCGAGAACACGAAACCGCCGGTGCTACCCCTCCTGTCGCAGTCACAAGTGACCAAATCATGTATCCTCGGAAGGGGGCACACACAGCTGGGTCAATCAACACACAGTTCCACAGGACGATTTAGAATTGTTGATCTGTTTCCTTGACCTTTGGCCCCTAAGCGGTATTACTGTGCAGACTTTAGTGCATAACGTCAATTCAGAAGGGATTCAAGTTGCATTGGGAAGCTTTTTAATTAGCCAAATCATTCGATTTGTTGTACCACTAGGATCAGCCTGTGCATTTTTGAGTTTATAAATAAATTCTCTTATGGGTGAAATAGAACAGTTAAAAATTATCATTAGGCACGCCATTTTACGTTGGGTAGTCATCATCTTAAGTTCAGAATTCAGTTCAAGACATTAACGTCAGCCTTAGGTAATATACTGAACTTTACTAGAAAAACATCAAGCCGTGTAAAGAAATATCAATGGGTACCACAGAACCAGTCAAATTGATCTTCACGGTGATTATTCTTCAACCTCATTCTACATCGTGTCTAACACACAGACATCATGACACTGTGCTCACTCACAGACTTCAGGGCTCAAACGCCACTCCTAGTTTAAACTATCGGATCGGATTATCTATCCTCTCTTGAGAATGTGAACGAGACTTCTGTCCCGTCCCCTTGAAAGATGCCTTGTTGGGCGAGTGACCAGCCTCTAGGGGCCTTCACTACAGTCGTGATACCGTGAGGCACCAATATATGAATTATTGCAGTGTCCTGCTTCGCCCTTGTGTATACCTTGACTGAAAGACATCCTTGTGGAGTTTCAAGCGTATAAACCACTTCCTCTATATCCGTAAATACGGGCTCAACCCCAATCCGTTTCCAACCAGCCTCGAGAGGATAAACTCCAGCAAGATACCTAGGAAGGAGAAAGACAGGCCAAGTCGACCATCCATGAACCAAAGATACGTCATGGTTATACGGCGTACCATCTGATCTCATGGCTTCCCAGTGAGCTCCCGAGTAGTTGGGACTGTCTTGGTTGGCCATTGTACCCCATACCTGAAACAGCAAGTCCATGGCCTTTATACTTTCGCCCTTGGCAAAAAGACCCTCAAGTGCAAATCCTGAAGCGTAGGGACTGGTCAACTGAAAATTGTCCCACCTGTCGATACCTCGAAAGGACACTGGCAAACTCGCCTGAGATGGAAATATGCCCTCTACAGCTTCGGAATGCTCTGAACAAATACCCAACGAAGCCGCGTAAGCATTCACGTCTTGGAAAACTCCATCGGCAGCCAAAGATGGAGCTGGACGCATTGTGCCTTGTTTGTTGTTCCAAAGGGCACGAACCAATGATTCCTTCAAGATAGAAGCCTGCGAGTTATACTGAGTTATCATGTCCTTCTCTGATGACATCAATGCCATAGCGTTCAGTGCATCGTAATAAGCAAGGTTTAATCCTGCGGATACACCAAAGACAGGTCCCCCCATGGGAAACCACGTCACTTCCATCATTAGTACCTAAAGATAACGATATAATGGCTGTCTCAACTTACTTGAAAGATATGGCGGGGCCTCGATCAATCCATCGTGGTTCAAAAACTGCCTTGTAAACTCCATGTGACGTTCAAGTTGATGCCATGACGTTTCCACAAGCGCTCGATCGCCTGAGTGCAACCAGAAATCCTTGACAGATACTACGAGAAGCAACGCATATGTCAGGGAGTAGTGACCATAGCATGGGGGCTCATCTTCGTCATCATGACTTGGAGCCTGTATAGGGCAGAGATTTCCAAGGTAACCATCTTTGGTCTGGTGACTGATCAAGAGCTGAATCGTTCCTTTCCATGCTTGGAAGTCGGTAGTGGAGTATGCAATAGACCGTCCAGTAACAAAAGCATCGCCACCAAAAGAAGCTCTGTCTCGCTTCGCTCCGTCAATAATGCAGGGGAATTGGTTTGTTCCGACTTGGAAATCGGCGTATGTTCGTTCAGAATTCTGTTGCAGAAAATCGTTTTGGTAAAGAATCTCATTGTCGAGAGATTTGACCGACAAGTCGCGGTACAGTGCGATCCATCCAGGTGGGCCACCAAATGCCACAGAACCCGTGTTGACTAGGTTGTCGCCCAACATAGCCTTAACGTGGATGTCTGTGACTGTGGCTAACTCATGACCTTCAATAGTAACAGTTACCTGGTTCCCAACCGTCAGAGTCTCAATGCTCAGCCAGCTAGATAGATCTAAGCTTTCTGGCAACTGCCATGATCCTCTTTCGACGGAAGGCATGATAGATGATTGGTTTGATAGCCCCTCGACGACTGACAACTTTTTGCTTCTGACGTCCAAGCAAAAGATGAGCCCGTTAGTAATCATACGTACAGCCCAACTAGCTCCGTATTTTTCAACTTTTGTGTAGAATGTGGTCCTGGTATCGGACCACCTTGTTCCCTGCCTACACGGGGCCCAGTGGCCACCATAGACACGAGTTCCCTGGTTGACAATGTCCCAGGCCGGTACTGTCTCCCCTTGAGCCACCGTACACATGTCGACCGTGCGAACTCCATCTCTCCAAATTCGATTGACGGTTTCATTGGAGGAGTGGAATGTAGCCTGCACCGAAGCTGGAGGACGGGAAGGTTGAAAGCCAATTTCGGAAAACACGATGGTGGTGTTTGGTTCTATCAAAGTGATTTTCTCATACCTCTGTGACGCTTGAGTGAATCTCGATTTTATGGTCTGAGTATCGTTGGTGGCGTCGGCGTGGTGGTGACAGACTCTGTAGCTATCCATAGCGTTTGAGAAGAGGAAAAATGGACCATCGCCTGTCAAAACGATGTCAACATTTGGATGGCAAGATACAAACAGAAATATCATTCTTACCATTCTCGTTATCAATTCCCTCAATAGTTTCACTGTAAGTGACTTGGAATGCGATTTGTTGCTGGCCTTTTGGTGCTGATGCGGAAATAATGGAAAAGATGGGGAAACCGCCTTCGCAACGGCCATAGTCCAGGACGAGTTCCGCGTTTGAACCAGATCCTAGATTTTTCAAAGTAAAACTTGAAAGGTCATTGCTGATCTGCACAATGCCATCTGTCTTTAGGACACTTGTTGGAGACACGAATTGAATATCGCTGTCGAGTACTGATGAGGTTTCCATCGTGAATAGTAGCCAAAGATATCGATAGGGCTCTGAAACTCCAAAGTCAGTATGACGCTTTCATAAGACTCTTCCCAGATTATCATCTAATAAAAATGTCACTGGACTGTCGGTGTTCGATACAGCGACCGTTTCAAGATTATCCCGATAACCGAGTCTTCTGTGCTCGGGAAATCCGTGCAGTGTCGGAATACCCGAGGTTTGCGGGGATTACATGCTATGCGACTCTGGGGTCTAGATCGTGGGGAAACCGTTCAAGGTACTGTTGTACAGTAAGAAGTTAATTTGAGAGTGACACTTTGGGTAGCAAGAGCGAAATCGATAAAGGAGTCCCTCTACCCCGTGGGGAATCCTTTTATCCTTCTCATCTCAACATCCGCTAACTTTGCAGTGGATCATTCAACATAGCCACTTTTTCTTTCTTTTCTTTCTCCTGCCAAGATGACCAACCATCAAGACTTGGAAGGTGATGCTCGGCTTGAGAAGGCTGAAGTGCAGCATGCCGAAGACGCCGTTACTATGCAGGACCACCAAACTACGACGTGGGAATGTGCTCGGAAGAACCCAAAAGCACTACTTTGGGCTCTTTACGCAAACTGTACGTTTTGGCTACTACTATTATCGAAATAGGGGCGATGTTAGCTGATATTCGAAACAGTAGGAGCTACTTTGGTAGGCTACGAAAATCTTGCTCTCGCGGTTTGTCTAGCGTTGCCCGCCTTCCAGTAAGACAAACACTTGCAGTTCGATTTGTTTGTTCTGACATGGCCATAGGATGAAGTTCGCCAGCAAGGTTGACGGACAATTAATTATCCCCGCTTACTGGCAGTCGCTCTGGAACGCAACATACAACATTATGCAACTGTTTGGTTCCATCTCAGCTGGCTTCGTCCAAGACATAGCTGGTCGACGGGCAGTCTTCCTCTCAGGCATCATCATCGTATCCTGTGGCATCGCTCTTGCATATGTGGCCGAAACACCAGCACAGTTCATGGGGGCCAAGATGATCTCTGGATTCGCTGTTGGTGCTTTCCAGTCAACGACACAGACTTATGTCTCTGAGATAACCCCTCTACCCTTGCGTGGTATTGCTCTGTCTCTTAACATCCTGATGATGGTAAATACTCCGTAGCTTTGAACTATCAAAGATTTATCTAACTCAAGTTATAGAATGTTGGATTTCTCATCGCTATCTCCACGACATATTCCCGCGTAACAATCATGGATGAGTCCGCGTTCCGGGTCATATTCGCTGCTGCCTGGACATTTCCCGGAATTCTCGCACTTGGTCTTCCGTTCCTTCCCGAGTCACCATACTATCTCATTATGAAGAACAAACCGGAAGAAGCCTTGAAGCATTTGGCCAAGCTCTGCTCAGTGGACGAAGACCTAGACGCTCGTCTCACGCATATGCAAGAAACCGTCGAAGCGGAACGCAGTATGACCAGTGAGAAAGCCTCCTTCGTTGAATGCTTCAAGGGAACCAACTGGCGTCGCACGCGAATCATCTTGATCTGCATGTATATGCCGCAGATCGTAGGTTCCAGCTTGTCATCCAATGCCCCATACTTCCTCAGCCAGACAGGCCTCAGCAGCAGCTTAATCATCAAGATAATGCAGGTTGGCCTTGCAGTGTCAATTCTGTCCTCCATGTTCAACATCTACATGATGACTCTCTTCCGACACCGAGCACTCATGTTCACTGGTATGTCTATCTGTGCTATCGTCTATCTGACCATGGGCGTGGCGGCATCTTGTCCTCAGTCTCAACGAACTCTGATGGCTATTGGAATTGTCATGCAGTGCCTAAGTCTTGCATACGGTCCAGCTGTTGGCTCAAGTCTTGCTGTCGCTGGCGAAGTTTCTGCATCTAGGCTGAGGGCTAAGTCGCAAGGAATCGCGTTCGGATTTCAGGCTATAACGAGCACTGTATGGGTGACTGTTCTTCCATATATGTTCAACAAGGATGAGGGTAATATGGGCGGGCATATCGGTTGGGTCTTCTTTGGCATGACGGTTTTGATCATGTTGGCTGTCTATTTTGATGTCCCCGGTACGAAGGGCAGGACATTTCATGAGCTCGACATTATGTTTGAGAAGAAGATCTCTGCTCGCCATTTTGAAAGCTATAAGAGCGAGTAATGGAGTACTTAGGGATAGGATAAGGTTAGTATTTACTACCTAAGCTCTACTTACCCAGTCACTCTTCTTTTACTATATAGTATATAGGGCTGAATTGCTAGAAATATCTATGCAGAGTGGATACTTCAAGTTTCAGTGTTCATGGTTACAAAGTCAGAATCTAAACTCATCTATCAGACTGTCTCTAAGTCCTCGCCTTCCTCCACAACAAGAGCTTTATCCATATGGATATCTCCGGTACCGATCCAGCCTCTCGAGGCCAAGCTAGGCGATAGGGTTGTCCTTCAAAGAAGCCAGCCATTTTTATCATAACCTAGATGGTTACACCAGTATTTTTACGTAGAGCATGATCGTCAAAGACCAACATAAAGCGAGGCCGTTCTACTCCCCTGACCAGATCACGCATAAAGTCCTCCGCGGACTTGGGCTTAAAATCCGGGTAAAGCTCCCTAGCATCTAGGTAGCCAAAATAAGTAGCAGATTCAGGGGTGTTGTCTCCGCGAATGTCCCGACTCAGTTTGTACTCCATCATGGCTTTGGTTACGTAGGAGGTTGGGTCTATCGGGCTGGTGACTATAGCCTCAGCGCTATTTTTAATAGCGTCTTCAGCCTCTTCTTTAGAAAAATATTGCCTGGGAATATTTTCGCCAGTGTATCTTTCAACAGTACTGAGGACTTTATTCTGCATCGTGACCTCGTCGTACGCAAATACTTGCTTATTGGGGGTTCGGTAATAATTCGAGCGACAAATCTACCAACGTCCTCCGGGTCTGGGGCCAGATGAGTCTACGGTGATCTTCCAATCAATAGCGGTCGAGATTACAAAATGCCCAGATACTTCATGTTAAGATAGGAGACATTCATGATGTGAGATCCCTGCGCAGGACAGGTTTACTCTTCTGTACACGAAAGCAGGGGCTGTGGCACTGACTGGGCCTGGAGTTGCTGGATTGGCCGTCGGCATCGTTTACCTCTCGAGGTCGCTTGCCTTTGAATCTTGCTGGAAGTGGTACAGCGTTCAAGGGCAGCGTCAGGAGTCCTCCGACCGAGGATTCGTGATTTGTCTGGACGCGTTTAGGTCTTGGTTTGATATCATCATAGCTTTTTGCAACCGTACAAGGCGAAACTTTGAAGAGCCACAGTAGAATATCACAGCTGCTCGTGTAGCTGTCATCGCTAAATGGACATGTGGTGACACCGTTGTTGTCACGACAGATGTTATATTGGACTCAGGGTTGTCTCTATGGTAATTACTGTCTTGCTCCCAGGTCATGGCTGTTTCTGAACTTCCACAACGGCCACTGGAAAGTGAAAAGCGGTAAGAATAAAGTTGCAGATTGCACCTGATAGTCAATATATCTTGTATTTTGCGTAGACTTACAGGATTTACCCGTCTAATTAGACTTTATTTCTTCAAGTCTCGTTATCACACATCTATACTTGTTATAGAAATTCATTTTCGTCATCACTGGTGCGTCATTCGTTCGGTTCCAAGGGTTACCAGACGATCCAAACCGCTATGGCAAGTCCCCAAGTATAGCTCTATACATACAAACCACCAGCGCGCAAACATCAGCTCTACCGTCAAATTCGGTACTCTCCTGCTCTGCCGAGTGAAAACCGACAGTCCCGTTGGTTCTAGGTTGAGCGGCTATCGATGTCCGATTTGCTGGGATACGAGTGATAGAATCGACATCGAGAGGGACAGCTATGAGGTAACGTGTTGAAGAGAGCTCTACTAATATTTGAACTGAGGTCCAGTCTCTTACTGCTGACGATTCTCGCTTGTCACCCTTCGTCCGCGCTGGGCTTTGATGACATTGCTTCTTTGACCAGTCCAGCGATGTGAGAATGCATATCATAAGCGCAAACCTCATCGATAGTCAGCATACCAGGCTTAGTATCCTTACTAGACCATCCGATTCTTTCATTTAGATTCTCCCTGGCACGTCTGCTCGCTTCTTGCAATCTTGTAGCTCGTGGCTTACGCTCAGCCTCATACAATCTGAGTCGCCCCTCGGTAGTCAAGTGGGAGTACTTATCAGAGAAAAGGATGTCCAATGCACCAGCGTCTTCGATGGCCATGCAGGCTCCTTGACTCTGATCTGACATCATGTGATGGGCAGCGTCAGCTAGCAGGGTGCACCGACCCTTGCTCCAGTAGGGATAAGGGTCGTGGTTGTAGAGCCGCCACATCTTGATGTCTTCTGCATGTAGGAAGAGCTTGATGAGCTTGGGGTCCAACCCTGGAAAGATAGATGCAAGGACTTCCCCAGTCGTTGAAATGTTCCATCCGTCCTCTTTCAGATCGTTCTTCTCAGCCGGGTAGAAGCAGTAACATGAAACAACATTATTTTCGCTACATGCTGAGAGAACAATCTTAGTTTTGTAATCGACTCCCCAAAACTCGATGGCATCGTTGTTTATGTACTCTTCCAAATTGAGTTCGCAAAGTTTATTGGCATAAATGATGTAGCGGTAGCAGCAAGATGTATTTGGCACGACCTGAGGAATAATGCCCAGTTTTTCGCGCATCACGCTTCGAATACCATCAGCGCAGATGATAGCGTCATGTGTCGCCTCTACCCCATTCTCAAATGTTACATGCCCCGTCTCAGTATTTAGACTTGACGCCTTGTGCTATGTCTTGAGCTCAGCTGGTCGACCTTCGCCATGGGAAGATAGTGCCACGTCCTTTAGGTGGTTGTGCAGGTCAATTCGATGGAAGTTGTTATAGTCGGTGCCGAAGCGCTGGCGATAGTCTCCTAGAGGGTAGATTCCCTGAACGTCCCCGGAAGAATATTCGTGACGGATAAGATTGCGCAGAATAACAGGTTTAGCAGCTGGGATGTCGACATTCCATTCGTCCAGGAATTGAGAACCATTAGAGGCTACAGATAAAGAAGCGCCAACTTTACCACCAAAGTCGTAACGCTCGTAAAGTGTTACGCTGTGGCCCGCTCGACGGAGAGCAATGGCTGCAGAAAGGCCACCAAGGCCAGACCCAATGATGCCAATTGAGAGAGATGACTCGGTACGCCCAGGCATTTCGATGCGAATAAGAGTCTGACTCTAGATTTGGTGACGGGCGATGTTTGAAAGAAAGGTCAAGTCTTTGGAACAGAATTAGATAGGATGTGAGATAAGGCTAAGTGTCGGATGATCTAATTGACGATGTTCGATTGTTACTCTAAATACGTTGCTAATCTTTGTGATTCACATGTATCCTTCGTCGACAGTCCCAACTGACAATGATACCCTCCTCGGCCATTTAGACTAGACGCCCTATCTTGAAATCCGCGCGGACCGCTATCGTCATGAACTACCCTGGAATTGTCTCCATGACAAGGCTTGAAGGCAATCTTGTAAGCGAAGGCGGGGAAGTGTAATCTCACTGATATTATTGGTCCTGCCTGAGCCTCCAGCCGGCTGTTACATGCTAGCTTCGGTTTAACAACATCATGACAAAAGCCACGCAGGGCCTCTACTCTCAGTTACCCTCCTATCAGGATTAAAGCCTGTGGTTGCATTATAACTTAATTGGGCCAATGCACCTTGGGCGCCTCGCTATGTATGTCGGCTGACTTTGTGTGTACGGCGCTTAACTCAGAAGAGTAGAGCGCTTACGACATGGTTATAAATAGCTCAATCAACCTCATTTCATCCTCCTCTTAAACCTTTTAGTTCTGGTAGCTGTAGCTCCTGGTAGTAAATGTTCTTTTCCTTAGCCCTTTGCTGATATCCTTACATCCACATCAGGAGCTTTGCCGATAGCTACTGAAACATCTTTCTCAATCATGTCTCTAAAGAACAATGAGAAGAGTGAACCGACGTCCAACCTTGATGATTCTACGAAGCCTGCGAGGTCAAATTCGAAGTGTGTTCCATATCTGAGTCCTCCAAATTCACCTTTCAAGGTGAAAGGAGTGTCTGGAGACAAAGCTCGCACGGTTGAGAACCTCGGCTCCCATTTTCTTAGTCCTCCACCAAGCCCGCCTCGACAATCGTCAGAATTGACGGTTCATGAGGAGCAGGTGAAAGAGGACAAGATTGACGTTACAACGCTGCGGACTCTTCTCGGTCTCACGAACGGCCGGTGTGGAGCTCCTGCAAAAACGGGGCGGCCGTGTAGAAATTGGTCACCAGCTGCCAAGAAAGCCGCGGTCGCTTCTCAGCTTGAGTCGATGATAACCCTCACTCAGTCATCTGTGGATCTTACAGCCCACTTAGGCGAGCTTGCTAGCCTTGTGCATTGCAAATGTCACGATGGTGGTCTTCCAAAGGACGATCGAATCGAAGCCTGGACAAAGGCATTTCCTGTTGGGGAAGTCAGTATTATTGATCCGATCGTACTGGTTGAAAAGCAAATCATACAATTCCTAGCTCTCAATTCTACGCAATGCCTCAGAGTAGAGGATGGCACCGAATCGCGGTGCCAGGAGGGTATTGGCGGGCTGCGAGTCCATCATTGCGCATTGACGATCAACGAGATAATCACTTCTAGTGCCTATCTTAATGATGCTCATCTAGACGTTCTGCTCCAAGTTCTCGAGAGGAGTATGAGCTGTTCCCAGCATACAAAGGAGAAGAACCTTCAAAAGGTGGCATCTTGGAAGTCGAGCATTACAGGGTTTCTTGTCAATTTGCCCGAGAAAACTGCACCTAAGGAAAATGAAGGCTCTTCCGAACATGCAAACACTCAGAGTACCACCGACAACCCCTTAACCAACATGGGCGATGATCCTATCATAAGAAGGTTAACAACGTCAATCTCTGACTTTGACCAAGACTTGAGCGCCTTCTGGCCTACCACATACCGCACTTCCCCTTTCGAGATAGTCAAGGGAAGTGACAGGCTTACTGACTATAAATCTTCATATTCCCTGATCAAAGGCGTGATCAATAAACCACTTCAAACGGTCGATCTGCGCCATGGTCATATCTATATGTATGAGGTTGAAGGAAACCAAGGATTTGTCAAGATTGGTTACACAACTCAGTCGGTGAACAAGCGCCTTGAGAAATGGGATTTTGATTGCAACAGGGCTCCTAAAGCTCTATACCCCATCCCTTCAAAAACTGCTGAAGCCGTCCCGCATGCCCATCGTGTTGAGGAATTGTGCCACGCAGAGTTACACCATCGACGAATCAAGATCTATTGCCGCGGTTGCTTAAAGCCGCACCTAGAATGGTTTGAGATTTCATCCACGGAAGCCATTACGATCATTCAAAAATGGACCACTTGGATGAAAACAAACCCATACAAGCCCACGAGTTTACGATATAGGCAGAAATGGACAATTAAAATGGAGGAGACTGCTAGGACGGAAAGGATGGACAACTTTATGGATGAAATATCAGCAGCCAGCTGAAAGACATATAGTTACAAGGAGTTGCATGCAAGTATTTACCAATCTGCCAACTAGATCATCATGAGACCGGACTAAGAGGGGCGCAATTATGGGGACTAGGCGAGATGAGTAACTAGTGTAAGATAGGTTCCCTTATCAAACGGTTGTATTTGCGAGAATTGTACAATTTTCTCTTTCGCTACTGATCTCACTATTGATTATTTGACATCAGTTGCGTACTAAGACGGTTTTAGGCGAAGATAATAGATAGAAAGCTAACATGCACCTCCAGAGAAACACGAACTGCAAAACCCTCTATCCCATGTTACCGGAGAGGCTTATATCCTGAATCCTCCCAGGTGATTGAAAATAAAATAAACAAAACAAATATTAGGTAGTAAAAACCTCGTAAAACGGAGTAGGGTACCATTCTAGGGATGTAATTCTTAGATCATAGGTCCGTAATCGAAATTGAACTGTGGTTCTTGGGGATCTATACTAGAACAGAGTTCACAGTAATTGCCATCTCGAAAGAAACCTACGCCAACGCAATCGCTGTTCTCTGTGCAAAGCCTTAGGCACTCAGCGAAGCTTGCAACCTGAAGTTCCTGAAAAGAATTGAAATTACCCCCGGTTTGGCATAACTGCTCAAAAGTAACACCGTTGGTTCTATACTGGCTGGTAGCTCCATCTTCACCGCAGGCAATTCCCACATCACCTGCGGCTTCAGTGCTTGTCGTTGGCTGGGCTTCAGTGGTGAAATCTGCGGATGTTGTTTCAGCCTCGGTGGCAGTAAGCTCCTCCGGGATAGTAGTGGTATCTTCAGCTTCTGTAGTAGTAGATTGCTCTATCTCAGTGGTGGTATCAGATCCAATGTCTGTGCTTGTTGTTCCAACTTCCGTAGTAGTAGATTCCACTGACTGAGTAGATATTTCGGAGACATCTGTCACCGTAGATGAAGTCTCGATAGTATCTGTGGCAGTGCTAGTAGTCTCTGCAACTGTCTTGACGTCTGTCGTAGTCTGAAGCTCCGCGCTGGAAGTCGTTGGGAGTTCCGTCTCATCACTGACGGATGCTTGGCTAGAATCCAGTGTGGAAAGCTGGGAAGTGACTGATGCGCTTGAGAGTGTCGCGGAGTCTTCCAGTTCAGTAGGGATTGGCCCCGTTTGACTACTTGTCTCAGTTGGCTCTTGTTGGGATGATTCGGATATCTCTGAGCTTTGAGATATAAATGTGTCTGAGGTCGAAGAAGAAGACTGCGTCGCGGATCCCTCAAGTCCAGACGATCGAGAAGCTGAATCAATTGGCTGTGATGTAAAGGTCTCTGTTGTTCCTGGTTGGGTGGTGAGAGCTTCCTCAGTTATTGCAGTGCTCTCCATGCTAGTGGCCCCAGTCGGAATTGTCTCTGACGTGGACGATGCTAACTCATCAAGACCAATCAATCTACCATTCTGGCATCGGTTGACTAAGGAGGAGTTTAGCATATGAGCAAGCGATCATAGATTGACTGTACTTACCGTCATAAGCAATCAGGCTGATAGGCGTACATCCGAGTGGTATGGTACTAAAGGTAATAAAGACCTGGCCCTCTGTATCCTGGCAGAAGCCTGCCTGGCCATTCGGCAGCTCTGCGTTTTTGAACGTGAGTATATTGCCTGACTCTGAGAACTCGGTCGTGATGCTACCTCTGGGAGGGGTGTCCTGTCCAGCTAGCGCTTTAACACCTTCGCCGGAATAATATATAGGTACTCCTCTGTCAAGGAGCTGGCCTTCGGCGAGATTAAACGTTGTTGCAAATGTGCATACGTTAGGGTTGTTGTTTCCAACGAATAGATACTAAATGCTGAAACAACTGGACCTAAAGTGCCAGCAATCATCGGGAATGCTGTGGAGAGGAACCACCAACTTCTGCCCCAGATAAGAATCTCCCGTGTTAGTAGAAGTGTATCCATCAATCGCCGTCCATTCGGTGTTATGACCTACTTGCGACCGTTCGTGTCATTGTCCTTTGGTGGGTTTTCTTTATGCGCAGTAGAAGTACCAATGCTGGAATGCAAATGCTGATTGGTATTTTCTTGACCGATGTCCATGGCGGGTCGCTACCTGGGATACGTTTCAATAAGAAAAAGAAAATCTCAAGATCGACTCTGAAATCGGAACAGATTGAGTTATGGATTTCAACGTCGAGGTCCCCAGGGTTGGGTACCCTAAAGGCGATCTTTATCTGGTGCCATCGGGTCGGAATGTGGTAGGTTCACCGTGGGACAGCAACTAGAATACCAATTTCTCCATCGGTTTGCAACTATGACTGAAAGGTCATTCAATTCTTTAGCCGCTCCACTACTGCAGATTCATTCCTTCCCGACAAGAAAAATCTTCTTGACACGTAACGAGCTATTGGCCATGGCATTCTTAGGGAATGGTACTTTGCACAATTGAGGCTTTCCTTATCCTGCCGACTAAGTCCATTACCAATACCCTGAACAGGTAGATCCAAGATGGTCTGCAAGTGTTAGAAGATGACAAAGTCTGTCGTAATAACAAGATTTCTTCCAGAGTCTGGGCTCTAGCTCAAGTGTTGGTGTCAAACTAGAGAATCTAAGGTGCCTCCGTGCCTCCGCTTCCAAACGGATACGGCACAGTCAGATGTGGTTACATTTGCTTGGAGGCTCGCATGCAAATCTCAGTGAGTCATAGCACTGTAATTTCTTAGTTAGCACAACACAGCTGATATGATACCATACATGCAAGGTTTCAAAGGCCAATCACAAATTGCCTCTAGAAGCCCAGATCGGTCGCCATTGCTACCCCTCACACCAGCATCAATGTCGACCTCCACATGTTTGCTATGAGTTGCATGAGCAGCATGATCTGACAAATCATTTGCAGATAAGGAATGGGAAGGGAGATTATATCAAAAATGGCCAGGGTCTGGACCTCGGAGCATTGTTGGTAACATGATGGGTTGATAACGCTGATGATGCACGCCAAGAGATTTGTAAGAGTACTTAGGAAATTGGAACCAGCCTCAACATCAAGCTCACAAGCCCCGTTGGTCCAATTTTAACATCCTCAAACACAGGGCAACAAACTATATAGAAGTCCCTTCTCCTACGCACGGTAAATTAGTAGACCACAGAACGAATGTCGGTAGCTACTACCTGCTCTTGAACAACCGAACCTCTTCAGATCAACTCTTGGAATCACTCAAAACCATGGCCACTCGGGAGCTTTTCGTGGTGATTCTAAACCATACCAACGAAGAACTCAATACCGAGCTTGAATGGCCAACTCTTACACATGGCCATTTCATCAAAGGCCCGGACCTTCCACCACCACAAACAATTCTTGCTGGCGAGAGCGGTATGTTGCGTTGCAAATCAGAACACTTAGGCGGAAAGATCGAAGGTTCAATTACGTACCGTATCGTCGGATTCGGACCAAGAAACGAAGTGGCATTTACATGGAGCCTGCCTTATGTTGGTGTGAACAAGTTTAGTGCTGCGTCGGCCATCCCTAACTTCAAGGTGCACGTTCTGGGTGGACATGGCAATCAAGCTGTTGTTGTATTTGTACTAGGTGAGTCATCTCTCCATGGGATAGATGCGCGTCCTTAGTAACGCATTTAGAACCTAGCCAAAAGACAGATGGAGGGATGGAAGATGGTGGGGTGTTAGCTGCTGCTGCTAAATATCCTTTGAAGTGTGCCGAGGAACCTTTGACTGGACTAAGTCACCATTAGGTGAATGCCGTATTCTTGTATCAAATTGAAACTCAAATGTGATAATAAAAGAGACCATGCTTTTGGCTGAATCAATGCACTACGTTGTGGCGGCACACCACCACCATGTACCCAGTTGCGGTGGCTGGGACATGGTCCAACATGTATCTAATGGCAAACCTTATTAGGTTTAGAAGAAGTTCGTGATGATAAGGCCACGTAACAGTGTGCAGCACAAGTCTACGACGGTAGACGCACACTATGACATGTAATTACAGTGTGGCGAACTTCAACAAGTCGTTGTTTGGCCATGCGGTGTAAGGTCTATTCGCAGCCTTAAAAACCGTCGGTTTTACTTTCAATCTGCTGTTACTCTTGAATTTATTCACTTATTCAACGAAGGATATTCGTGGAGTTGTATATTGCTGAGTTTAGGATAATCTGTTATCATGTTCTTCACTCAACTGATCCACTTTGTGGTATTGCTGGCTCTAGCTACACGTAAGTGAATCTTGCGCAAGATCCACAGCCCATCTAACGCATGTTCCAGTTCAACATTCAGCCTTCGCCAATGCTGAAGTCTTACCATTTCTTGGCCTGAGGGGAGCCCCAAATGCACCTGATGGCTACGCTCCAGGTCAAGTTTCTTGCCCAGAAACACGACCTACTATACGTCCGGCAGCCAATCTTTCATCCGAGGAATCAAAATGGCTGGAACAACGTGATAAAAACACGGGCGCCGCGTTGAGAGATATCCTAAAGAGATTCGATATCGGAAACTTAGACACAGACTCGTACCTGGATAATATCCTAAGTGACGACGATGCCCTTCCACGAATTGGGATTGCTATCTCAGGCGGTGGTTATAGAGCCATGATGAACGGTGCTGGTGCTATCGCCGCGTTTGACAATCGGACCACCGGTTCCAGCAGCAAAGGCCACTTGGGTGGCATTCTTCAGGCTACGACATACCTGAGCGGTTTGTCTGGAGGTAGCTGGACAGTTGGAAGCTTGTACACGCAAAACTTCACATCGGTTGAGTCCATCATTTCTGCAAAAACTGGATTTCTATCGACTCTTTGGCAGTTCGATGACTCCATTATCGAAGGTTTGTCAGAGCCTCATTTCTATCTGTAGAACGTTTTGTTGACCTAGAATCTATAGGTCCAGCAGGGTTAAGGCGGTCACAGTACTATCGTCAGTTATACCAGGATGTGAACGACAAGGTGGACGCAGGGTTTAACAAAAGTATTACCGATTACTGGGGAAGAGCTTTGTCGTATCAGCTCGTCAATGCAAGCGATGGAGGACCAGGTAAACCTTCATCCGGTCCCATATTGATGAGAGTAACTAACATCGCTTGAGCATATACATTCTCATCGATTGCAAACGATTCCGATTTCGCCACCGCAAAAACGCCAATGCCCATCATCGTTGCCATCGAACGGACAACGGGTCAAATTCAAATCGCCACCAACTCTACCATCGTGGAATTTAACCCATGGGAAATGGGCTCTTATGACCCTGGCCTTTCTGCCTTTGCACCTCTGAAATACGTCGGTTCGTCTTTCAATAATGGTACTCTCAAGCGAGGCAGCCATTGTATCGCCGGAGTGGATAATGTCGGATTCGTAATGGGCACATCAGCGTCATTGTTCAATCAGGCTTTTCTACAAATTGGAAAGGCCGACGACGCTCCAGACTTCTTAGTCAAGGCCATCAATAACACGTTGGCGGATATTGGCGAAGAGAATAGAGATATCGCCAACTGGCCCAACCCATTTTACAAATACAACCCTAAAAACAATTCCAACGCTGAAACGACGATTTTGACACTCGTTGATGGAGGAGAGGACCTGCAGAACATTCCACTACATCCACTGCTTTTATCAGAGCGAAAGGTCGATGCCATCTTCGCCGTTGATGGCTCCGCTGACACGAAAACACGTTGGCCGAACGGCACAGCTCTCGTGGCAACTTATCAACGATCCAAGGAAGGCACATCACCACAGAATTATGATTTCCCCAAAATCCCAGATCAGAACACCTTTGTCAATCTAGGCCTCAATAAGCAGCCTACATTCTTCGGCTGCGGTAACTCAACTGGCCCGCTAATAATTTATCTCCCAAACGCGCCATATACGACCCAATCCAACTTCACAACATTTGACCTTGAATACAGCGACACTGATAGAAACAACGTCATCCAGAACGGATACAATGTCGCCACTATGGGGAATGGTACGGTTGTTGAGAATTGGCCTGCCTGCATTGGTTGTGCCATTTTGGCAAGGAGCTTTGTTCGAACAAAGACCGCTGTACCATCCCAGTGTGAAGATTGCTTCAAAACCTTTTGTTGGAATGGGACTTCGAATGACACAGTGCCAGAAATCTATGAGCCAGATCAAATCATTGAAAGTGGTGTAGGGGTTGTGGCACCATTGAAGGGGTTAGCAGGTTTTACTCTGTTACTGAGTTTCATGCTTTTTTACATGTGAAACCCGTAAAAAGCTAAATCAAAGTGCACACATGCAATATTGCAGATGGATTACGGGATAACTTAGCTTTAATAAGTCTAGTATATTATGTTGAATCTCTTTAGACCACGTAAAGCTTGTGAACTGCACACTATCTGCTTCATAGCGTAATACTTCTGCTTAACCAGATATTAGCAGAGCAGCTTGTATATACAGAAGAGGTTTATTACAGTCAAGACAGCTAATACTTCAGTCTCTTTAGTAAGTTGTGTGATTAGCGGTATCCTGCGTCCTATAGTTAACCGATTGGATATGTTAAGAAGAAGGTGTGTTTCCACAAGTGTTAGGTGGTCTAAAGAGATAAGATAAGTAAGCAAGCTTCTAGTTATGGATGAAGTTAAAGAGGCTTTAAGAAAATAACAAGTTGATAAATTAAGTATTAAATACGTGTCAGCTGGTAAGCTAATGTGTCCCTGTTCCAATCCTTTAGACTATTGCAAAACTAGGAGCTAACTGTGGTGGCTTCAATAAAGTCAACATTCGGCCAAGCCCGGAAGAGCTCGGTCTGATCCTAAAAATCAGGTCTAACAGAACCAGCATTGCAGATCAAACATAAACGTTGGTGGATTCCCAGCATAAGAGAACCCACTTCATGTTAAAAAAAACAAAATAATCCATTTGCCACAGTCATCTGGCTGACTCATCTGGTACTGTGTTCTCAATCCAGCTTTAGCACTGTAGCCGTCTGATTCGGTTATAAATTTGAGACAGCCACATAGCATTTCCCTCACTTCGCTACGCACGCTACGGGTCATTGTCATGGCCGTAACCAACGATAAAACCCCTGTGTTTCAGGAACTTCCTAACGAGCTGCTTAAAAGTGTCTTCGACCTTCTCCCCAATCGCGACATCAAGAATCTGCGTTTGACATGTCGCTATCTCAGTCATCACGCGCCTTTGCGATTAGACCGCGTTTTCATCTCTGCAAATCCACTTAATATCGAAGTCTTCCTCGCAGTGGCGAATCACAATAGCTTCAGACACAAAGTTAAGGAAATCATTTGGGACGACGCTACCTTCAAGTCTTTGGGAAGCAGTGGGAATGATTCGGATTTCAACTATAGCTCCGATGAGGATGAAACCGACGACAACGATTATCAGGGCTCATCACGGTTCCAGCAACTCTGCAGAGAAGCAATCGAAGACGTGGAGTCGCGATTAGTGGATAAAGAAGATGGCAATAAGCAGCAAACGCTGCTTGATAATCTCATGTCCTCGCGAGAATCACTGCAGTATTACACTCAGCTTCTTAAAGAGCAAAATGATATCTTTGAATCTGGTTCCGATACGCAGGCCTTTCAATATGCTTTACAGGCCTCGCGATTCCCAAATCTTACAAAAGTAACTGTTACCCCTGCAGTACACGGATTCCTCTTCTTCCCACTATACGAGACTCCAATGATCAGGGCATTTCCATATGGCTTTATATACCCGATCCCTCGAGGGTGGACTTGTGCTGGCAATGTAGACGTACCACAGAGAGCCGAGCCGTGGGAAGAGGACAAGCAGAGAAAATGGCGAGGGGTCCAGATTGTTTTGGAGCTACTTGCGGACCCTCAAGTTGCTCATAATATATCCGAGTTGTCATTTGATAACTATAAGCTTCTGACCGGAATCAATTATCGCGTCTTTGACCAGCCGAATGAAGAGTATGATAATCTATGCCGGATACTTGAGCGACCGGGGTTTAAGAGTATCACATTATCAGTGCTTACAGGATGGCTATCGGGCCAGGACGCCGAAGACTGGAATTTCTTGAAGAAAGGGAAAATTCGCAGTGCTCTAGCTAAAGCGCATGACCTCGAAGAAATAACCTTTCAGACTGACTACCCAGTCGATGAAACCTGCTGGGCTGGTCCGGCAGAAGATACTATATCGCTTTTCGATATCGCCAATATTCGCGATACGCTGGGATGGAGATATCGACCTGTTGATCAAAGGATCAGAGTCCGCATACTCGTCAGGGTCAACCAAGACGCTGCTCGTTACATATGTCTTGACAAGGAAGTCAATGACTATATATACGGTGATGGGCCACCGCCCTTTGGCGTCAATGGAGGCGGATATTCATACGCTATGATCACAGCCGGAACTGGTATGCAATATGATGAGTTCGATGTAGACTTTGCTCGACAACACAGATAATACCTTTTAGTGATTTTTAAGAATAACTCTTTTTATTGCCCATCGGACTGTCTCATCTTAACCTCACACAACTAGCCGTCCAACAAAATCACAGATATGCTAAGCCTACCTTTGTCCTTTATAGAGACAGTGAGCGAAGTCAGTAGTGTTACGACCTGAGCGTTTATATTATATATACCCTATACTCACTTGTTATATACTTATATTTCTAATACCTCTATATTTAATAAATAAAAGACTAATACTTATAAGACTAATAGCACTCTAGGGCTATATTACTTTAAGACTAATAATAACTTAATATATTATTATTCCCTTTAAAATACTAATAATATATATATATTCTTTTAATATTAAATAATATATTTAATTTATTAGATATTAATACGATATCTTTATTTAAATATATTAACTTTAAAAAAGAGTTTAAAAAGATTAAAATTATAAAAAGTAACTATAAAAACTATAATAATAATAAATTTAAATAATATTAATATATAAAATTAGGAAAAGGTATTTACCTTTTATAATAAAGCTATAAAAAGTAAAATATAATATTAAATATAATTTTATTAATTTAAAAATAGTAATAAAGTTAAGAATTTAATAATAATAAAAGAAAGAACTTTACTTATTTATTAATATAAAAAGATAACTTTCTAATTATAATAATAAAATTATAAATTAAAAGGTTAATTACTTTAAGGTAGAGATTTTAAAGAAAGATTAAAGAGTTAGCTTTAATATTATTCCCTTAAGAGAAATAATAAATATACTATTAGAAATATTATTACTTAAATAAATAAACCTTATTATTAATTAAATAAATAATTAAATTCTTACCTTAAGGAATTTAAATAATTATAAGATAATAATTATAATAAATATTAAGTATTTTAATAAAATAAGACTTATATAAGGAAATATAATTAATAAAAACTAATAATAATAAATTATAATTATTATAGAAATAGCTAGCTTTTATATAAAGCTTATAATAATTAAACTTCTTAAAATTAAAAATATATTAATTAATTAAATTATAACTTATATAATTTAAATATAATATAATTTTAATTTTAAATAATAAAATAGTAATTAAAAAGATATAATAATTATTAATAGATTTATTTTTTACTTTTACTATATAATTAAAAGATATCTTAAAGTAAGATTATAAATTTAAATTTAACTTATTAAAATTAACTAATAATAAAGAAATTTATAAATTAAGCCTTAAAAATAAAACTTAAAGAGAAGAGAAATTATATTATAATTTAATAGCTTAACTTAATTATACTATATATATTTTACCTTTTTTATTAATTATTTAAAATAACTACTTAATAATAATTAATATTAAAAAATTATAATTAGTATTAATTTAATATTTATTTATTTTAATTATAAGCTAAGGCTTTAGTATTTTTAATATTATTAAGATTCTTAATAAAGGAACTATTTAAATTAAAAACTTAAAATATTAAAATAAGGTTTTCCTAATAACTAACTTATTTAAAAAGAATATATATATATTAATTAATTTCTAATTTATTACTTTATATAGCTAATTAAT